>CANXYC010522604.1:0-10076 GCA_948193065.1 Aleurites moluccanus | reverse complement strand
CATTAAAAACCGGGTCTTGGCAAACCGGTTAGCGCATGAATGAATCGTATAAGCGCTAACCGGGTCGTTCTACGAATAACCGGGTCGTTACCTCAAGGTAACCGGGTCACCCGGTTATAGCGTCTGTGACTCGCAGCTTCTTGTACCAAACTTGCCTATTTTCTTTCCTGTGACTCGGCTAACCCTTGCTTAGTGGCTCGACCCTCCTTGCATCATATTCGAGTCAATTCCTTTTGCCAAAATTCCATCTGCACAAGAACTAAGATTTCGGATGCAATTTATCCTTGTTAGCAATTTATTATTAAACACACAAATTATTCCAGATTTTTGGATAATTATTCTTAAAACTAAACTCTACTTCCTATTAATTAAATTCATCTAAAACTTACATTAACTAGCTATAATGGGTTAAAAAGAATTAAAATAAGTATAAATTATTTAATATTGTCCCTAATTAAATAGATAAAATATCAACCTAACAAGCAACAAGACCAATATCAAAACCAATAGCAGCTTATGGCAAATACAAAGCAAAACTAGGAACAATTTGGTGGTTCACCGTAGTTCTCAGTCCAAGTCCTGTAGGGTGTTACAGTCCAGCAAAACCAACTTGAATCCCTCCCACATCTGTAATAGCAGGAACAATAGCAGAACCAACAACAGCTTGTATCAAATACTGTCAAGACTAGAAACAATTTGGTGGCTTGCCATAAGTCTCAATCCAGGTCTAGTAGAGTGTTGCAGACTAGCAAAACCAGCTTGAATACTTCCCATATCAGCAGCAGTAGGAACAATATTAGAACCAGTAGCAGCTTGTGGCAAATACAAACCAAGATTATAAACAAATTGGTGGCTCGCCATAGGTCTCAATTCAAAACCAACAAAGTGTTGCAGATCAAAACTAGTTTGGAACCCTTCCATTTCAGCAGAAGTAGAAACAATAGCAGAAGCAGAAATAATTGCAGAAGCAGACACAAGATGTAAAGGTCTCAGGTCATAATTAACAAAATATTGCAGGCCGGAACCATCAAGTAATCCTTCCAAATCAACAAAACCAGCAGCATTACCAAAATCATTAAAAAGTTGTTGTCTTGGAGTTGATAAACCATCACCAACCAACATTTGCAAGCCAGGAGCTTCTATAGGTGTCACAACCAAACCAGTAGCAGAAATTGACAAATTTGGCAATATAGAACCAGAGGCTTCAACAATACTCATAACAGGAGCCAACAAAAGAGATTATGAAGCCATTAAAGCATTATGCAGATCCTCCCTTCAACAACATCCACTTAAATAGCAAGAACCCCTTCTTCTGAAATAGTATGAGCAGCACCAGTTTGGTGGTCTAAATTAACAAAAGTACTCTTTTTTCTTGTATTCTTCCAGTCTCTATAAAAAAAAGCCATAATTCACAAAGAACCTGGCATCTTTTGAGGCATTCGCACCTTGCCATAAAACTTTATCCCGAAAGTGCCATATACTTCATAAATCCATACAAACCAACTCTACAAAAGAGAACAGACCAAAGAACTAATTTGAAATATGATCAGCATCCATATTCAATTCAAAAGTTGAATATTAATATGATCCCAAAAACAATGCACTTTGGTACATCTAAAGAACAAATGGAATACATATTCCTCTACTTCATGACATAAAATACTATCCTGAGGAACAAATATCCCTTTAGAAAGTAATCGACCCCTGGTAGGCAAAAAGCTTCTCAACAACCTCCATACAAAATGCTTGACCTTTGGAGGAATAGATAATTTCCACAGACCAACCCATGCTCCCTCAACCAGAAAATCAATTTTCAAACCTTCCAATAGAACTGCTAATTGGTACCTTGTTCTAACCGAATAATCACCATCCTTACTATAGTGCCACACAATCCTATCCTCCGTATGTATTGTAGTTAAAGGAATATCACAAATAGCTTCCATATCCTTCATAAGGAATAACTCTTGTAAAAATTTCATATCTCATTCTTGTCGTAACGGAATCATCAAATCTACAACCCTTAACTCCTCCACCCCGAAACTAGGTAGAGATTGAACATAGAAACTATCTTTTGTACGCAACCAAGCATCCCTTCAAACGTTTATATCCATTCCATCACCCACCTTCCAACTTTTTTCTTTTGAGGCATAATGTAATGGTCGTGTAATGGATATAAAAAAATAGCGAATGTTTATATAAAAAGTAGTGAACTTTTTTTTTTTAAGGCATAATGTAATGGTTGTGTTCGAAACTAACTTAAAAATTGATTAATCCATGATTTAGATAGTAAGAAGCGGAATTATATAAATTACTTATATTTTTCTATCATATTTTGATGTGGGATGACTCCCACTAAATACTTAGATGTTATATAATTGTATATTTTTTTGAACGATAAATTCAAGGATCGATTTTATTCCTTTCTTCCAATACTCAAAAGGAAAATAAATAAATTTTTTGAAAATTTATTTTCTAATAAATTTAATGAATCAATTTTCATGAGTGCATAATTATAAATCACTAATAAAAGTAATATATATATTTGGAAAAAATTTTATTTATATTGAATATAAAAATTTATGTCATATATTTAATGAATGAGTAAATTATGATATTTTTATTTTTTTTTAAGTGGAAAAATATTTTTTTTATTTCATAGGTAAAAACTTTTCATATATTTGATATGTATCGGTCTAATCTAATTTCTTCATATATTTGTTATATACAAATACAGTTTCATGACAAATCATCTTTAGGTCCGGAACTGCCCGTTTGTGTCCTCTCTCACTATCCTACATCTCCCAAACACCTCTCTACGAAAAAAAAAATCACCATTTCCAAAATTTCGCAAAGAATCCTTTGCCCTAATCATATTTTCTAGTTTCCTATCAAATCCAAAATTTTATTTTCTAACCATGTTGCAAATTGAGCTTTTTCTTCATTCATGACAAAAGACCTTGTATTATATGTTAAAAAAATTGTAGATTTGAGAGGGATTTGATTTGTTTTGAAAATGTCAAATTATGTAGATTTCAATCAAAAGATTGATTATGTATTTAAGATTGTATTGATTGGGGATTCAGCAGTTGGGAAATCTCAGCTTTTGGCTCGGTTTGCAAGGAATGAATTTTGTGTGGATTCAAAAGCCACAATCGGGGTCGAATTCCAGACCAAAACGCTTTCTATTGATAACAAAACGGTCAAGGCACAAATTTGGGACACTGCTGGCCAAGAAAGGTGAGAAAATTATTTTCACTTCATTCTTTCTTTTCTCTTTAAACCCATTAACATTTGCATGTGTTTTTCACATTTTGAAGATGATAAATAAAAATAAAAATATGAATGATCTATAAAGTAACAACAAGGAGAATTTATATGGCTTTGAGTTTTATAGATTAGCCAAAAAAGATGGTTGTTTTTTTTGTTTTTTTTTGTGAATTAGGATGAATTATTAGAAGGTTGAGGTATAATTAATAATTTAGACGGAAAAACATTGTATTCATATGTTTTGTATTGTTATATTATTAACTCGGGAAGGGAATAAACAAATGGATTGTGTAAGACGTGGTGGTGCGCGAAAATTGATCCGTAATATCATTTTATCATTGTAAAATAAATTTATAATTATGGTGAATTTTATTACCGGAAGAATGAAGTGTTTTTTCTCTGGTGGGGTTGCTTGCGTCCTACTTCAAAATTTTATTTTGTCGTGGGTGGAGAAAACAATAAATATAAACAATTTTACATATAAAATAAGACTATTGAAATGAAGAATAAAAAGAGTATACTGAAAAGGTTGATGGATAGAGTGAAATAATGATTTCTTATGTAAAACAAAATTATATTATAACTTGTTAATATTGTTATCAAATTTTTAATAATCAGCTTTTTTAATTGGGTTTAAGTCAAACATTACTAAAATGATTAGAACTAATTATATGATTGATTGACTTTTACTGTTTATATATCTATTAATATTTTTATTCATTTTCAATGTGGGATTTATAACATGTAGATATTACTCTTGCTCACATTTGATGTCAAATAATGGTTAAGTTAGTGAGCAAGTTTTATGCATTACAAGTAAAATGAAAATGCTTGTTTATGCATTACGTCGCATTTGATGTCAAATAATGGTTAAGTTAGTGAGTGAGTTTTACGCATTACAAGTTAAAACAAAATGCTTGTTTATGCATTACGTACGATAGTAGAGGATTTTTTCTTGTGAATTAGGAAGAATTGGTAGAAGATTTGAGGGTTGAATATAATAATTTAGGAAGAAAAATATATTTTTGGATTGTAAACTTTGTATAATAAACAGAAGTGTAAAAAAAAAATACCTTAATTGGTTGGGTTAAAAACGTAGAAAAAGTAAACTAATTTGTAAAAAACGAAAAAAATCTTAGGTTAATCTAATCCATTATATAATATTATGAACCACAAATAATAATTAGATATTATTAAATAATAGCTAACCATGAGGTTAATATAATAATTCAATTCTTAAATTATGGATTTGTATTATAATTAACATTTTGACATGTCAGATCACCATTAATTAGTTAATAATCTTCTGTGATTGATTAAATTCACCTAAAAATTTCTCGTAAAAAACTGTCACAACGAAAATGAAGAATATAAAGAATATAGTAACTATACATGTACACAAACTACAATTTTCTACTATGAATATGATATATAAAATTGATATTTTATGCCACATCTACCACCTTTTCTTATTCTATTTGTGCTGTTGTGAATTCCAACTATTGGTTTCACTAAGATGATACTCATAGTTTATGCATTATTTGTTTTTTCTCTGGTTTGCAAGAAGCAAATTTAAGAATGATGTAACGTAGCTTCTTATGATGGAAGCTTATTATTAGGATGTCAGGGCAACAATTCCATATGTGATCCTATTTTTTACCTGCCATGATTTTGTATTGGAGAATGAAATATTTTGCTGATTTTAGTGTTTTGATGTAATGATTTAAGTGTGTGGCTTGCCTTATTTTAAGCATAAAGTTATGACACGTATGGGATATGAATGATTGTGTTGGAAATAGGTGATTGCTTAGAGATTTAAGCTACCTTTTGTACCAATAAAATATGTAGGGGAGTAAAAATATCATGTAATGAATTTGTATGTTGAAAATGAAGAGGAAAAACAAGAAAAAGAAATTTGTTTTTCCTTTTGTTTTTGCTGCTAAATAAGCAACTGTTTCTAATGAAGTTCCGTGTTTTTTTGAAGCTCCATTATGTCTCTGTTTTTCTTTGTTTGTTTTGTTGTGATTGGAAGTTTTCTTCCCACCCAAAATTCTAACTATTTCATTTTATATGTTGTTGAGCTTTCATTTCTATCTTTCTATTTCTGCAAATTTCCCATTTCTCTATCATTATTCGTGGGGTCTCTTTATGTGGATTTGGGTTATTGGAATTTGTTTATTCATTGCCTCATTGATGCTTTATATTCTGAAAATTCTCTCAATTGGATGCAGGGCACTCAAAAATATATTGACCAACAATTTTTTAGTAAACAATTCATCCAATATTTTTTAGTAACTCGTTATCATGCTCCTATTTAATTAACATTAGATAAACTATACCTCAGAAGGGACTGAATTTTTTTTTATATGAAATTCAACACAACTAAACTCAATTTTATTAATTATAATCGAAATTTGTTCTTCAAATTCATTTATATTTGGGGTGTTAAAATTATTTTTTTATTTTTATGTTCTCAGGTACAGGGCAGTGACAAGTGCATACTATCGAGGAGCAGTTGGTGCAATGTTAGTTTATGACATGACCAAGCGTCAGTCATTTGATCATATGGCAAGGTGGCTGGAGGAATTGAGAGGGCATGCTGATAAGAACATTGTAGTAATGCTTATTGGCAACAAATGTGACTTAGGAAGTCTTCGAGCCGTGCCTGTAGAAGATGCTCAAGAATTTGCTCAAAGAGAGAACCTCTTCTTTATGGAAACATCAGCTTTAGAGGCAACTAATGTTGAAACTGCATTTTTTACAGTATTAACAGAGATTTATCGAGTAATTGGCAAAAAAACTCTATCTGCAAATGATGAGCTAGATCCTGATGGAACTTCTGGCCTTTTAAAAGGTACAAGGATCATAGTTCCCCAGGATCAAAATCCTGCAAACAGAGCAGTTGGTGGTCGTGGCTGTTGCATGTAATTTTTTCAACTTACACCAATTTTTTTTTTTTGGGAAATTAATGTTGTTGTTCATTTAGGATCAATTAATCCACTGTTTTAAACAAGTTCATGTATTGTTTAGAAAGTGGGTATTGATATTGTTAATTGGATGATAGGGTAAATGGCTGTTTATATATATATATATTTATATATTTCATTATATATGTTGATCATTGTATTGATAATGCCTCTTTCTGGAGGAACATTTCATGGCTTGGTAGATATCAAGGAAGTACCAAAGGGTTATTAAAATTGAAACTATATTTTTTAAAATATAATATTTTAGATATTATTAAGAAAAATAATTTTGAAATGTAATTTCATTATTCTAAAATTTTTATAATTAAAATATATGTGAAGCTTATTTTAAAAATATAAATTTATTACTTTTAATTAATAATTTCAAAAATTATTAATCAGATATTAATTTAAATATTTTATCAACACGATTAAATAAAATTGAATTCAAGTCAAAATGTAATATTTTTAATATATATAAATGAAAATTCATAATATTTCTTAAAAAAAACTAATATTTTCAAAAAATTTTTTTTTTTTAACAACTCAAAATAATAATACCAAATACACTCTAATATTATCATAAGATGCAACTGTCCTGAGTGTGATAAATGTTTCAACAAGTCTATAATTGCTCATCACCTCTCCTCTTTCTCTTCCTCTTTTCTCTCTTTGTGATTTGCCATAGGAAACCCAAAAAACAGAAAAAAATCTAAGAGGAAGTCTTCCTTTTCTCAAAAAAGCATTTCCCAAAATCTGAATCTTATCCTTTTATCCTTGAAAACTCCATCACTGACAGCTGTATAGCTATATGAATAAGATCATAGTCAGATCTTCTGATCCTTCTATTGTCTCTGTTCCTTCCCCTCTACCCTCCTTACCTTCATCTAATTCGCAACCTTCTCACTTCTCTTCTTCAACTCCTCCTTCTGCAAAAATTAATCTTTCGGCCAATGCCATAAGGGATATTAGTTCTAAAGTTGGGTTAACCTGTGATGGTAATGCTGAGGATATAATAAATGACGTTCGCAAAATAGTTGAGAAGGATCGGGTAGCCTGGGAAGCTACTCTCCTTAAACATTAATTCTTTCATTTAGATGAAACTTCAAGCAGAATGTTCTCAAGAAATGGATAGCTCATTCATAAAGTATGGAACTCATATATTCTATGGGATGCTAGTAATGCAACTGACAATGCTGGTGGAATATTTGTGGCTTGGATGAACAGTTTTTTTGCAAAAGTAGAACCTTCAAGGATAATATTTGGGTGGCAGTTGAAGGTACATGGATTCTTCACCATTTTGAATGCACCCTTGTAGTTGTCTGCACACCGGATTTTGAGTTAGAATGAATATATTCATGGTCTTCTCTCCTTTCTTTAAAACAATCCCTTCTTAAACCCTGGTTAATCATTGGAGATTTCATGGAGGTTCTTTCTCCACTGGACAGAAACACCGACCTTGTCTTTCAACTTCTTTCAATTGTCATCTCTTTCTTGGCCTTTCATCTTTATTTTGGGTTTCAACAATCTAGATTTTAATTATGCTCAGATTTTGGAAGTCTTTTACATTGGAGGAAATTAAATTATCGGTATAGAGCTACAATGGGGGTAAGGATCCTGGACCTGATGGCTTCAACTTAAATTTCTTCAAACACCGCTGGGATATAATTAAGGGCGGCCTCCTGCGGTTATTTGAATTCCTCCATAAGTAACATCCAATCCACTCCGTCAAACACTCTGAAATTTCTTCGAACACTCTTTGGAAACTCTGGTATATCATCATAACCATTCATGAAAGGTGCAAACTTTTCCCCACATACTGCAGATTCCTTTGCTAAATCATGGAAGAATTTATGGCTTGGTTGTAATGAACAAATTCTATTGTCTCCCTTTCTGCAATTTTGTTTTTTTTTGTTCTGCTGATCTTAAATGGATTTCAACAAAGATTGTACGCATATTTTGATCAGTATAATATAATTCCTTATTATCGAAAAAAAAAAAAAAGAAGAAGAAGGGTAAGGTACTCTAAAATATATGATTAGATGGAACTTTACTATAAAAAAGTGCATTAATAATGGATGAAGTTGAAAAATTCAATTTGACAAATTTGAGTCTTGACCATAGGTATCCAAAACAAATCTTCATTTTTATTTTTATTTTGTTGGTCCTTGGCCTTTTCCTTTTTCCCTATATATTTTCCTTCTTCTCTTAATATTGCAAGAAATTTGCAAAAATCAAATGAAATGCTCAAAATTCATATAAAGCCGAAAGATCACAAACCAATCCCTAAATGTGTCTTTGGAGGTTAAAAATATCAAATTCTTTGGGTTCTAATAATCAAGTCGAGGTAAAATATTAATATTGATATTAATTTTAGATATTTAGTTTATAATAAATTGATTTTATAATACAAAATAGTTTAAACCATTTCATTTAAATTTCATCCGAATCCTCAAACTCATTATATGTTTTATCTTATATTTTATGCCGTTTTATTTACTAATGACTTTTTTTAAAATATTTTAATAGTGAATATTTTTCATAAATGATGTTGCGTATATATAAAAAAAAAAAAAAAAAAAAATAAGACATATAATGAAATAAATTTTTTTGAGTAATTTAAATTGAATTATCCTTATTATTATAAAATGTTCATATTTCTTATCATTAACGATTTTGAGATTTTTAATGCACATTTCATTTCATTCAATTTATCATATATTTAAGGATATGATTATATATATATCTTCACACTATTTCATAAAGAATTATTTATCTCTAATTAAATCATAATATTATATATGACCATACACAAGAGCCTATTACTAAATACTCTTTAAAGTTTTTCATAATAAATATATTTATTTTAACTGTTTCAAATTAAATTAAAATATTTTATAATATAATAATTTTTAAATAAATAGTATAATTAACTTTTATAATTTTTTTGGAATAAAGTATAATTTAATCTAAAATATAAAAAAAAATATTTATAATTTTATAACAAAGAATTAAAGTGTATAGTCTTTAACAAAACAAATGAATTAAATTAATTAATTAATTTTGAAATAATAATCATCAAAATTAAATCCTATGGAAAGTTTTATGAACATTTTATTAATTTTCCCTAAAATGAAATGATTTTAGTAATTTACCCTAAAATTATCGGGTTAGTTTCAGTCATCGTCCCTCAACTTTAAACTAATGCACTTTATGGTCTTTTAATTTTATTTTGTATAAAATCTCTGAACTTTAGTTTTTAAAACATAAAAGTCCCTTTCCAAAAATAAACTAACATTTAATTACATTTTGGTCCCTGATTTTCAAAATACTTTTCATATAGGTCCAAAAATTATTTAAATTACTAGTTTATGGATGAAATTTTTGGAGGGAATTCATTAATCTCTGGAAGAGTGTATAATAATATAAAACACTTTTCGATTACAGACAGAAAAAAGCATTCACTGATACGGTGAGAATATTCTTGGGTTTGTGGGAGAATTAAATATAAGGACGAATTAATTAGAATTGATTCTATTTATAGAAATTCTCCCTTAGAAAATAAAATTGCCCATAAATATTGTAATGTAGCTGACATAATTGAATTTCTAGAAGAGCAGTATCCGGTTTTTAATCAATTAGCCATTTTAGATCAAGATACTTCTCTGATAACTTCTATAACTTCAAATTTGGGTGATAATATAAAAAGAGATTATTTAATTTGGAAAAGATTGCACTTTAGAAAAATTGACTTTTTTCTTGCTCTCTGGGAAAATTCTCCAGGTCTAGAAAATTGGGTAACATTTTTAGAAAATAAAGAAAAAATTAAAAATACACCCAGTA
>CANXYC010522600.1:0-19055 GCA_948193065.1 Aleurites moluccanus | reverse complement strand
AATTTTTAAATTTGCTAAAAAAATATTTTTTATATTATTTATTCTTTTAAATTAATAAATTATATTTCAAATTGTTGATTTAATTTACAATTTGAAAAAAATAAATGAAATTGCAATTTGGGGATAAAATATATTTTTTTTTATTTTTCATATATTACTAATTATTTCTTCATACACTAAATATTACTCAATTAAAATAATTATTTTTTATTAATAACACATTTTATATTCAAAGCAATTGCTCTTTTTCTATTCTTAAATTAATTATTATTTAATTAATAATTCATATAGTAATTATGTGATATTTTCCAGCAGGAAACATAATGAAATAGGCAGAAAGAAAGAAAAAAATTGAGGGAAAAAAATTCAGAAAAAAATTGAGGGAAAAAAATTCTCTCTTTGCAACCGGCTAAAATAAATTAATAAATTCTTTTAACTAAATATCCTCATTTTTTTCTATTACCAAATCAAGTAAAATTTACTTGAGTTTTTCTCAAGTAACTCTAGCACGCACCTTCTTTTACATATATAATTTGTCTGCATGATTCACGCTTATATTAATTAATAATTTTTTGTTTGTTTGCCGCTTATTGCTTTTTTTTTTTTTTTTCTGCACTGCACGTATAGGGATTAATTATAATTAATAATTTTAAACATTAAGGATGTTGAACTCATTAAAAGAGAAATTCAAGTATTAATATATTGAAATTTCTTTAATATTTAGTCAATAAAAATAATGATTTGTTAGATTAATTATTTATTAAAAAAGCAAAAAATAAAATAAATAATTAATAAATTAAATTAAATCTTACTAAAAAAAAATAAAAAATGTAGATTTAAATCGATTCTCATTATTTATGAATCATATACATATTCATGATATTGCTAAAAAATGTAATAAAAGTTAAGAATGATATTTTCTTAATTAATTAAATTTTTTTTTCAAAATAAATTATCCATATTCATACTCAAGAGGTATATTATATAAATATATTTTTTTATTTTTTATTAAAAAATAAGATAATTCTAATCGTGTTAAATCACTTTAATTATTTAATTATATTATACACTTGCAATTTTGTGACAATTAATTAATGTTTCAGATGGGAATAATTGGAGAGAAATTGGATATAGATTTCATAATCTCCACAGGAGATAATTTTTACGATAATGGATTGACGGGAGTAGATGATCCTGCCTTTTATGAATCTTTCACCCAAATTTATACTGCACCCAGCTTGCAAAAGCAATGGTATAATGGTATATACACACACTCTCCACTTCATATAATTTTGTTTATATTTAATCAATAAATTTATAGTTAAAAAGTAATATAAAATTAAAGGTAAATTAATTCTTTTTTTATTGCAGTGTTGGGTAACCATGACTATAGGGGTGATGTTGAGGCCCAACTGAGTCCAGTCCTAAGAGAAATGGATAGCAAATGGCTTTGCTTGAGATCTTTTATTGTTGACACTGGTAAAAATTAATATTTTTAATTTATTCTTTCAATTACATATTTAAATTTAGAAAATAATATAAATTTAATTTCAAGGTATATATTAATTACCATTTTTTTTTAATTAACCACCTTTGCAGAAATAGCTGAATTTTTCTTTGTAGACACTACTCCTTTTGTTGATAAATATTTTGAAGAAAAAGACCATAACTATGATTGGAGAGACATAGAACCTCGACAGAATTACCTATCTAATCTCTTAAAGGTAACCTAATTATTTAGTACAAGTAATTTTTTTAAAAATAATGGTAAAAAAATAATTTAATATCGGTAAAAAAAATTTTGAATTTTCACGTTCATTTTTATTATTAATAATTAATTTTTTAAAAAATTGAATATCTTGCCATATTTTTGTTTTTCACTGATAATTAATTAAACAGGATTTGGATATGGCCTTGAAAGAATCTACAGGTAAGTGGAAGATTGTGGTAGGTCACCACACAATCAAAAGTGCAGGACACCACAGAAACACCCAAGAGCTCAATTCACAACTCCTCCCAATCCTTCTGGTAATTATATATATTTAGTTAAATGCAATTTTTTTTTTATTAACATTTTTAATTTTTTGTATGCAGGCAAATAATGTTGATTTTTACATAAATGGGCATGATCATTGCTTGGAGCACATAAGTAGCAACAAAAGGTAAAATTTATTAGATTACTACGTAATATGTAGTCGAATAACCATAATTGTCTTATAGTGCTGTAAATTAATTATATGATTGTGTGCAGTCCTCTTCAATTTTTGACAAGTGGAGGTGGTTCAAAGGCATGGAGAGGAGATGTTGAATGGTGGAATCCAAAGGAAATGAAGTTTTATTATGATGGTCAAGGGTTCATGTCTGTTGAGATAACTCAAACTCAAGTGGGTATTGTGTTTTATGATGTTTTTGGCAATGCCGTCCATGTATGGACAAGGACTAAACACCTTTACACTGCTGTCTAGACAAACTTAAGTCTATTGGGATCTTTTGTGGCGTTCATCTGGGGAGGAATTGCAAGCTTGTACTATTTAATTTGCGAAGAATAGAAACTTATAAAATATTGGCTTTGCAACCTCTTTTTTTTTATTATTGTACAAAATTTTTGGTTAAATTTAGTCTACATTTAAAGTTGAGTTTTTATTTTTGATAAATTTAATTTATTAAATTCGAACTAAAACTCTTATAATTCTAAAAATAATTATAATTTCATATAAAAATTATTGAAATTAGAAATAAAGGGTATATTGATTTCATTATTAATAAACTTAATCTCTTAATATGTTTAAAGTCGGAACATTTACTTAAAATTATGATTTTTAAGTGAGGATTAAATTAAAAATTTTAATAATAAAAATTATATATGAAGTCTTGAATAAGAAGACAAAACATAAAAGCGAGAAAGATATTTGAGAAGCAGGTCAGCAAAAGGTGGTTCAAGCAAAGCTGCACAAGGAACCTATAATTAACAAATTAATTAAAGAAGATGATGCTTCGTATATTTAAATTTATTTAAAATTGATATAAAATATTATTTTAAAATTTAAAAAATATTAAATAATTATTTTAAATATTTAGCTAATTAATTTAAAATACTATTATAAAACTTAAAAATATAAAAAATTTAATTTAGATATGTCAATTCTTTTTAAAACAGCATTTTTAAATTTTATTTTCAAAATATCATTTATATCCAAATACTCTTTATATATTCTCATTAATTAAATAATAAAATAATTTTCAAAATTGTGCGAGATGTGAATTCATAACATTAATTCAAGTTTACTTAATTTTAAAAAAATATAATTGTTTCTAATATTTAATTTTTTAACTAATTAGTTTGTAATGTAGTTCTAAATTGATTGACCACACATATTAATTGTTTTTTTATTATTATTGTTAGAAAATAATAAATTAGTATTTTTGTTGTTATTGTTGAGAAGGATTATTGATAGGGGTAGTATCGGTTTGATTTAGTCAATTTAAAAGGTTGTTATAAAATTAAATTAATATTTTTAGTTTGAAAAATTTTTAAATTAAACTAAATCATCATTATAATTAAATCATTGTTTCGGTTCAGTTTAATTCAATTTAAATACTTTTAGTTTGTCCTTTTTAAATTAAATTTTTTTATAAATTATCATTATTTTATTATAAATTTAAAAAAAAATACCGATAAAATATCACTAATAAAATTTTTTTTAAAAAGTTCAATATTATATAATTCAAAATTTGTTTATTTCAAAAATTAGCATATAAAAAATTTGTATTTTATTTTTAAATTAGATTTTTTTTTAGTTAAGTTTCATAAATAATATTTTTTTAAATTCTAAAATAATATTAGGTTAAAAAAATATAGTTGTATATAAAATAAAATATATTTAATTGTAATAATGGTAAAAATAATATATATATATATATATATATATATATATATAATTTTAGTTAGATCCGGTTTGAAACCTAAAAAAAAAATTCAAATCACAAATCAAATTAAACTTTCAATTTCTTCTATTTTTAAACCAAATAAATTATGAAATCATCAATTTTGATTTAATTTTATCAATTTGATTCGATTTAATTGGTTTGATCGATTTAACTTTTATCCCTAACTATATTGCTAGTGACTAAATAATTAAAATTAAACATAAATATTTGTAGTTATACTTTTTTATTTTCTTTATTATTAGTAATATTGTCTTCAAAAAACAAACAAAAAAAAAAGAAAATAAAAAACCAATCTTATTGCGCTTACATCAAAATTTAAATTATCAAACATTTTTTTTTTTTTTTTTTTTTTTTTGAGAAATGTCAAATTAAAAATTTGACATCTAGAGCCCACCTTTCTGGGGTGAGCATTATTTGTATTCCATATATTTTTTTTTTTTTATTTCATCAATAGAAAGTAGCACGACAAACCTTGGTTTGCTTGCTCTGCTCTACGATGTTTCATTTTCTACTACTCAATTCACCTCTATTGTTGAATAAAAAAAATAAATCATTTATGTTGAAATTAAAAATTAATAAATAAAAAAATTAATCATTTATAATTTGCTCCGGAAAATCCACAGTTTAATAGATGTAAATAAATAGTATTGTTTTCACTCTTAATAAAAAATAAGGACGAAATTATATTGTGATTCAAAAGATTAGAGTCATTCAAGAAAAAAAAAATTATTAATTTATAAAAAAAAATTTATCTGATATCAAATTCAGTTTTTACACACAAAAAAAAAATTTCAACTCACTCAAAATTAATTTTATAATTTCAATAAATTATAATTAATAGCAAAATTCTCTACCTCTAAGTTATGAAATTTTACTTGCACTTATTACTAAAAATAACTCCTCATTTTTCATATTTGGGTCAAACACTTAATTAATTTTATATCAAGATTTAGAGAATGAGGTATCTATATATGATTCCATTGCATATTCGAAAAAGATACACTTAAATAATTTAGCCTTAATTAATGAGTTGAAAAATATGTGGTTGTCAATTTGTAGATCCACCAGAATTCACACGTTAATACAAACAAAAACATGTATTTTCTTTTTTAATTCTTTAAATGAATAGCAAGTGGATACAGCACTAAGAATTTTCAATGCACAGTGGAAAATTGTTATTGGTCATCGTGGCATCTTTTAGTGCAGGACATCATGGACTCACAAAAGAGCTTATAACACTACTTGTTCCAATCCTAGAGGCAATTTAAACAAATTATTCGTTAACTGTATTAATTATAGAAGAACTAGAAATTCTCAATCCACCAGTATTTAAACATTATAATATAATTGAGGAAATTGAGTTTGAATTAAATTTGTTTTAAAAAAAATTCTTATCAAACTTTATAAATGTCAGACTTTACTCTCTTAAAAATTTCTGAAGTGGCAAAAGTAAATAAATAATTTTGCTATTTAATTATAAGTTAATAGTAAATTAGTAACCAAACTATATCCGTCAATTTGGTTCAACACATAGTAAATTAGTAACCAAACTATATCCGTCAATTTGGTTCAACACTCTCTACCGCAAGCTATTAAAAGGAATTTTACATGTAACATCCATTCACTCTAATCACTAAAAATAACTCCCCCCATCAATATATATATGGTCTTGTTTCACATTTTCTTGCAAGAAAATAAGAATTCACGTTTCCTTTGTAAGAAAAATAAAAAAGAAAAAGAAAAAATGGGTATCAAAACCTGCAAATTCATTCCTCTTGTTTTTGCATCTATCATCTGCTTGTGCATTGTTCCTTCATTAGCAGAGCTTCCACGTTTCGAACAGCCATTAAAACCAGATGGGTCTTTAAGCTTTCTGGTTATCGGAGATTGGGGTAGAAGAGGAGAATATAATCAATCTCAAGTTGCTTCACAGGTACTTCAGTTATTATTATATTTATATTCATTTATTTATTTTATACATGATAAATTTGTTGGTTCCACAATTTGATATTTGTTGAAAATAATAATTCAGATGGGAATAATTGGAGAGGAACTGAACATAGACTTTGTCATCTCAACTGGAGATAATTTTTATGAATTTGGATTAACAGGAATAAATGATCCAGCCTTTTATGACTCATTTACTAACATTTACACTGCTCAAAGCTTGCAAACGCAATGGTATAGTGGTATGTGTGTTCTTCTCCTAATTTAATACATTTAAATAAATAGAAAATGAAATTAATGGATGTTTATAATTTAAATTAATTTTATGGTAGTTCTTGGCAACCATGATTACCGAGGTGATGCTGAAGCACAATTGAGTCCACTTCTTACAGTAAGGGACAGCAGATGGCTTTGTCAAAGGTCATTTATAGTCAATGCAGGTAATTATAAAACCCAAACTCAAATTTACTTTGTTTATGTGAGAAATTAATTATCAGTCAAATGATCTATAAAATATTAAGGACTCAAATTTTATATATATTTGAGATTTGTTTAGGGCATAATTGATATGTAGCATATATTAATTTTTTTTTTTAATATATTCTTTTATTTTATAGAAATTGTTGAATTTTACTTCATGGACACAACTCCATTCGTGGATGAATACTTCACAAACCCTGAACAAACCTATGATTGGAGAGGTGTGCTTCCAAGAGAGAATTATCTGGTTAATCTGTTGGAGGTAATTCAGCATTCTTTTTAAATTTCCTGAAAATTCACATTTCATACCCACTTTAAACTAAATTTTTCAATTTCCTTGGCTAAGCACTGATTCAAAATATATATATATAGGCATGAAAATGAGAAAGGAAATTGACAGGTTTGATTTCAACTTTGCAATAGGATGTGGATACAGCGCTAAGAATTTCCAATGCAAAGTGGAAAATTGTTATTGGTCATCATGGCATCTTAAGTGCAGGACATCATGGACTCACAGAAGAGCTTGTGAGACGACTTGTTCCAATCCTAGAGGTAGTTATTAATTAATTACACTGATCAGGTATTAATATCTTCATTTCTTAGGGAATGAGAGAACTCAAAATCCTCCATCCACCAGTACTTAAATATTGCAATATAATTGAGGATTTTTCGAATTTTTATTCTCAGGAACATAATGTTGATGTTTATATGAATGGGCACGACCACTGCTTAGAACACATCACTAGAAGTGATAGGTAAAATCCATTTTTAAAAAATAATAATAATAAAATGTTAACAAGTATAATTAATAATTTAATTGTTTACAAATGCAGCAAAATTCAATTCCTAACAAGTGGGGCAGGCTCAAAAGCTTGGAGAGGTGATGTAAGGGAGTGGAATCCTGAGGAACTGAAGCTATATCATGATGGCCAAGGTTTTATGTCAGTGCAAATGACTGAAGCCAAGGCTCATTTTGTATTCTATGATGTCTTTGGCAGTGTTTTGCATCAATTCAGCATGTCCAAAGAGGATCACTCAGCTGTATAGGGACATAAGAATATGACATAGCTAGTATGAGGATATTAATAATCCGCATCTACGAGTAAAAATACAGGGTAGATTTCCAAAATAAAAATCAGAATCTGTAATAATATTCAAAAAATAGGTAAATCCATAATCTAGAGGATTCCATGCTGGTGTACAAATATAAAATATTGATATTAATAGTTCAAATGAGTTGTACTTAAAAAGTATTTTCAATGAAATTACCTTTTCTTTCTGCTGAATCATTATTTCACTTTCAAGAAGATGAATTGATTTCCATGCAAACCTGTTAAAAGCACAAGGACGGATGTATTCATGGATTTACTTTGATTCCAACAAAAACATAGGGCAATTTGCCCCTTTTTAAGTTCCCATAAAATCTAAACAAGTAATATGACATCATTTAGTTCGGATTATTACCAAATATTTGAAAAAACCCAGTTAGAGTAGATTTAGATTCACAAAGAAAAACATAAACTGCAAGGTTTTAGCAGGTAACCAAATCAGTAAGTGCTGCAGTATAAACTGTAATATTGTAGATCACTTAAAATTCCTTGTCAACAACCATCACATGGAACACTGTATATAATTTGCTGTGTTCTCCAGTACGGTAAGCTCATTAGTAACTCTCCATGCAATTTAAATGTATAGTCTTCCCACGCAGCAATTGCAGCAGAAAACTTTGTCCAGTCAAAAGAATGTTGCCAGTTCTTGTTGCAACCAATACAGCTGAAGACCATCTCTGTGAGTTGAAGATCCTTCAGAACAACAGATTTGAGGGCATTAATTTTCTCCTGTTGCGACTCCGCTAACTGTATTACTTTACCAGTTTCTAATTCAAGGTGAGAAATAGGCAAGTCTGAGGCCTTCCAATAGTAGAATTGTACCACCTAATTTCAAATTGCAAAGAAATTCAAATTATTAGTAGAATGAAATTGGAGTTCTCATTTCAAAGAAATTCTGAACTTTTGGCTACTCTTGTGCCTATCTTGGACTTGCACCCGAGTATAGATAGATAACCAGTAAGTAGATCAGATGTAGTTGAATAAGACAATATCCTCAACATTTCAGAAAAGGTTTTCACAAAGCAAATTTTTGCAGACAAGACATTATATCAAGAAATGCATACTACAGTCCTTGTATCATGCCATTATGAAACAACATGACTAAGCTTTCAAGTTTCATTGATTCATATAATAAACTAAACACATTTTACTAGAATATATTGGATTGTTCATTAAATATTTTTGGCTAGGCAAATTCATACTCGAAGTCCTAGATATGGAGAGGAACTGCATTGAAGTCAGACCATCCAATTGGCAGACAACCCTTTAGACTAGCTACATTCAGAATTGTCCTTGGAAAATTTTTTTTTTTTTTTGTAATTTTATATTTTCCCACAAGGTAGCAGTCACTAAATATATCCATTTATAGTTGGGAGAACAGATATTATTATAAGGAAAAAGAATGTGGCAAGATAATTAAGTGACACAATAGATCATAGATTATTACAAAATCATCTGAATGTTCACATTGATCAATAGGAGCATTAACTAGATTACCTGAAGTAAGTGCAATATGTTGACAAATTCCCGTTCAAACAATTCATTTCCCCTTGCCAGTTGCATTGCCTCCATGAGTAGTTCTGTGAAATCTGAAAAAGAGCTCTTTCCTTGAGAAGAATAAATGTCCAACCCAAGAACATGTATTCTTGCACAGCATATATCAAATCCTGACTGTTGATTAGAATCTGCTTCTGAAGAAAACCAGTACATAGTGCTGGATGCTAGCATAGGGAGCTTTGACACAGACACATTGTTTTTACTGTGTAACATGTGTTCTGATAGAAGGGAAATAAGTTTAGCATCCTCATCATGGGCATTATCACGGCTAAACCATAGTGTAAGAGTAAGTCTTTCTCCTTCAATTATCTGTGCAAGCATCTAGCAAGTTAGTATCAAAAACAATGAGACTGAAAACAGACGGGTGGCTAGGACCACCTCTAGTAAAAAGTAACACCAATCATCAAAAGCAAGGAAATTTCAAGGCTTTTTCCAATCTTCCCCCGTAAATGGAATATGGGTGCCAAAAAAAGCATTATACTTGTGCATCTTCATAAACTTGATCTCAGCAGCATTACATGTCTAAGAACTATCTTGCTTCATGCTCAGTATGTTTAACTTGATCCTTGTTCCAGTCATCAACTAAGGTCATCATCATACTTAGCACTAGTGAAAAATTTGAAGTCATACCACAGTAAAGCAATGCCCATGAATGCTACTCCAAATTTTTTTTATATAATTACAGCCTCCAAACAGTTTCTTAGATCCCATATGTTGCTACTTGAGGAATTTGAGCAACCACTTTTTTAATGTACAATCAAACAGAACTTTTCTGAGTCATAAATCATAAGTTGCATTAAGAACCAGTATGGTCATAAAAATTTTTGCTTGAAATCTGCCATTTGCGACTAATGCTGGCCAACTATAACAAATAGGTATCATACAAATCCTAATATAAATGACCACCATTTTAAAGTTTTAGCAGCCTAATTGAAATACAAGCCTAATCACTTCAAGTGCCAAAACCACAACCAACAGAAACAACCTGAAATAAGAATATAACCCAAAGTCGCACGTTATGGCCAATTTCCATCCACTGTATCCATTTGTATCCAATATGCTACCAATAATGGTCAAAACAAGTTCAAGAAAAATATGCTACCAATCATCAGGTAGCAGAGAGCATAATGGGGGAAGAGAAATGGAATCATGATGAAATCATGAAATCCATAGTAGTTAAACAGAAAACCGGAGGACTGAGAAATGCAAAGAAAAATATTTATAATCACAAAATATGATCCCCAGAAATAAATTCAAAGTATTGTAAAGTTGCAGAGGATATAAGCTCCAGAATGATGAATTTACCTCATCAACTGAATGAACATTGCAGCTGTCAGCTGTATATATTGCAACATCCTGATAAAATACAATAACAAGTTAGAAGAAGTATCAAAGTTTAAAAGCTCTTCAAGTCCTTGCTGTCTAGGGCATGTGCTGGAAAAGACTAGGGTGGGAAAAAACAATTTAGCAGGTGCACTTACTCCGGCCATAGGAACAACTGTAGTTGGGTCCCCATCCTGGAAATGAAAGAGTCCACCTTTGAAATCCCTTCCATAACTATTCAAATAACAGACTGCCTTTTCACCAAGAGAACCATGAAAAACTATCATCAGAATTCAGAAGTCAATAGGCAATTCAAATGCAATAAGAGAAATTAATCGGATCGAGACATGGAAGTTATGAAGCAATCAATGAGAAGAAAGATATAAATGTTACCACTTACCGTGAAGTCCCGTTGTTTGAGATAGGGCCTGTTATCATCACTATGCCATCCAATGCTTGCTCCTCTACTCCAGCTGATTCAAAAAGAACGTACAGCAAAAGATCAGATAAACAATGATGATCAGCAAGAATAAAACAAAAATTATACTGGAAAATGTATGGCACAAGCCAGTTTTACAATTGCACTGAAAATTAACAAAAGCTATCCAAGTAGGCGTAGTACTAAAGGGAAAAAGAAAATAGAAAAACCCACCTAATCAAACCAGTGAATTCAATAAATAGCTCATACTCACAGCCAAAGAACTCCTCTACCTTCTCTTTCAACCTCTCTTTCCTCGAAAAGAAAAACCCACAATCAGTTGTTTTGCATATATAAAAAGAATTGATATGGGAAACAAGAGTAACGAAATTTGACCTCGAATGGGGACGAAAGGGATAATGAAGTGAGGACAATTGGTAGCGATGAGATGAGAGAGAGTGGTGGAGAAGACGTTGGGCCTATAACCCACAGTGCTACTACTCTTGTGAATGAATTCCAATTCTTTACATTCATCGAGGGAAAGGAAATCTTGGAGGATGAGACGTGGGTGCTTGTGCTTGGCCTCGGCCATATTTGAGTTTTCTCAAACCTTCTTCTCCTTACCCTGCTCAACCTTCTTCAGACCTTATTTTCTGATAGATTAAAGAATACGAGTCACTAAAAAAAAATGTCGTTTAACTAGACTACGTCATGGAAACGACTAGTCAAAGATATCGTTTAAGATTGCAATTAAACAGCAGTATACATAACAACAAACGTCATGTCTTAGGGGAACGACCATCTAAGAAGAAGAAAGGTAGGCACTCAAGGAGGCCAACGCAAAACCAACACAGATGATGGTCCATGTTTACGGATAAAGAATGATATGAAACACGATTTCTTGAACAATTGCAGCCATTATTTTGGTAGTTCGTTCCTCTCTGGCTTACTAGTAGAAGCATCTTCCAGAAAGATACAATGTCACTTAATGTTATCATTCTGACAATTTCATTCATAATGTTTTTAGTTTGGAACTGTAAGTTATTTCTCGTTCTTTTCTACTCTGTCGATCCAAAGGAAAAAAAAATGATGCCATGCATCACACAACAGGTTTGATCGTTTGGAATAAGCTTTCCATGCATGATATTAATCTCCAGAATAACATAATTTAACTACTAGTATAACAAAAATTCTTGACAAAATGTAAGAGAAAAAGTTGAATTAGGGATGAGGTCTTCACCTGCTGTGAGAATTCATATAATAAGACAACAAAAAAAAAAGGAACAGAGAACAGAAGGAATTGCAAAGAGAACTGAGAAGTTCCTCCTCCTACCCTGTGTTCCCTCTACTAGTATGAAGTATCCAAGTCCTGAATGTTGCCGCTCTTTACATTTGCTTCCAACTCATTGCAATTGCAGCCTACCCTTTTTGACAAAATACTCTCTTTCACTCTCTCCCCACCCCCCTAAACTGCTCCAGCTGACTTGTTTGCCACTGTATGATCAACTTTTTGCTGCTCTTCCTTTGTTATAGCCCTTCCATCCGCAATTCCATTACAATCTTCTCTTTGAGTCTTTCCACCCAATTTCTCTTTAGAAGAAGCACATGTAACATTATTAGATTTCCCTGGTCCATTTTCTTTATCTGGCAGTGATGCTGCCTCCACAGCAAAGTTTGATTCAGTTGCAGTCATTGATATCTGTGGAGATGATGCATTGCCAGAAGCCGATGGAGGAAGGAAAACACCAGTGCCAGGGGCAGGGACAGGGAGACGATTTGAAGGATGCCTTGGAGGAGCTGCTGGCCATCCGGTTGAAACTGGTGGGATAGGAACTGGTGCAGGGAAAGGCATTGGAGCTGCTATAGGGGCAGTCACAAAGAGTGGTTGGACACCATTTGGAGGGGGTATTTGAGGCCGAATGGGTGGTGCTGGTAGTACACCTGTAGTTGGAATTGCTGGATAATGCTTGGGCACAGGATGACGAATATGATTTGGTGATCTACTGGGGGGTGGTCCCCAGTGGGAAGATGAGGCTGCAGCTGGTGAAGATGCAAATTTTTTGGGCTGAGATTTGGTGAAGGTAACAAGAATGCGTTGTTTCCGGATTGCAGGAATTGCATGCTTGGCCAAATCTGTGGATTTGCCTTGCATCACCAAGAGGGATCTGTTGTCATAATAAAAAATTATTATATCAGGGAACAGAGAACTATGCGTTCATTATCAAAAACTAGTCAGTAAGAAGAAATATTGAAGGAAAATTGCCAATTTCATGCTATCATCAGACAAGTGTACTAAATTTTAACATAATCAAACTACAAGGCTATGGTGCTATTTTCTAAGAAAGCTAATAATAGCAAAATCAATGTGATGAGCATATAACTGGCAAATGGCAAGTAATGAGCAAAGAGAAAAGTAGGTTAGACTGATTACCCAGGTGCAAGAGACAGCTTGAGAGAGCCTTTGTAATCCCCAGGATGGTCTGCTGTAATTACTCTCCCAAAAGCTAGGTCACATTCAGTCAAGAAAAGCATGGAAACAGGCTTTCCAAACCATGGAGGCCACATGTAAGGCTGTGAGTGATCACCCTATAGAAATTTTCCACCAAAAGATTAGGCTAATTGGCATGATTAATGTTATTTAGAACCACTGCACAGAATAGCATAGTCAATAACCTCATTATATATGTCAATTATGCAAGAATCTGGCTTCACGGCCACAATTTGCATGTTAACAAAACGTTCAATGACGTCCTGCAGCAAGTTGGGAATGGATTCTACTCTCCGGTCTGAAAATTTTATCCAGAAAATCCAAAAGTGGTGCAAGGGGAAATCAGTAATAAATGTTTATTCAATATTGCAAAAGGAAAAAAAAAATTGTACATCATATAAACACAAGTATATAAATGGAGAAGTTTTATGTAAGATATAATATGCCTTTAGAAGTCCCTGCAGCATTTTCATCTTCTGCAGGTGCATCTGCTATGGGAAGACCCAATTGAATCATCTCCCTCCCATGTCCCTTCATAGGTCTCTTGGAGACCACATATGTCTGACCTGCTTCTCCACAACAAAAAACTTATTGGTGGTTGACATTTAAAATAACAGCATATACCTTTGGCATATATAAAACAGAGAGGAAAAGGCTCCAGGGTACAGAAAAATACTCCTATTTTAATTATAAAAAAGTTTTATTTGTCATGGCACTCCATGCATATTGTACCTACGAAATTTATAAGTAACTAGGGAGAAGCAACAGTAAGAAGGTAATTTCTGGCAAGACCACTGGTAACAACATCAATCATTTCCAAGGTCATCTCTTATATGAGTATGCCTATGTATCTGATTAAATATTTATAGCACTCCCATGGAGCTTCATATTTTCTTTTCCCTTTTCATTTCCTTTCATTGAGCAAATTAAAAATTCCAGAAATCTTACTACTCTCACTCTAATTTGCTCAGCATTCTACACCCAAATAAAAGGGGTAGGAATCAAAAAGTGTAGAATGAGATCAAATAGTAAAAAGGATGTGTTTAAATTCCAGCTTTAAACATGAGTTAGATCACATGATCATTTCCATTGCCAGAAAGGAATGTTCCGTTTGATTTAGCTGCTCTTAACTGTTAGCTGATAGCTAACTGTTGTTAAGTATTTGGTATAATTATTATTAAGTAGCTGACAGCTGACAGCTGACGACTAGTAATTATTCGCTGATAGCTGACAGCTAGTAATTGTTCGATGATAACTAAAATTATTAGTTGTTGTTGTTAACATGTATAATGACCATTAATTTTATCTTTTATTTAAATATTATTTTTAATAGGATAATTTAGTCTTTTTATTTAAACAAGTAGGAGTTATTTCAAAAAATTCTAAATTGGAGTTTTTGTAAACAGCATTTATTTGACTAATAGCTGACTAACAGCTAATAGCTATCACTGAAAAAAAAAAAATAACCAAACGGATTTAATGTAACTGTTGAGAATTAAAAAGTTAATAGCTGTATCGAAAAATTTTGCCAAACACCCACGAAATAAGGTTTTAGCATGGGTTTCATTACCCATGTATATATTATGTATGTATGAGGAAATTAGCCATGTATAATTCAAAAGAGCTTATACCAGATTTTCAGATTGTGTATCTACTAGTGTACATATATGATGGGAAAGGCATCTAGGTGTGAGATTAATTAGACACCAGATCTATTAAACTTCAGAACTTTGGCTTTCTGAATGATCATCTTGCACATACAGAACATTAAACTTACAGCATTACCAATAATAAACATGTCTACACTAACTATATTAATTGGCTACTAAACCACTTCAAAGAAGTTAAAACACCAGAGAAGATCCAGATTGCACATCAGAATCCATAATTGAAAGAAACAATAGAAATTACATAAGACCATCATGTCAATCGCATTTTGGTAGTTGGAATATGGAAAATAGGTTACTAGATACCAGGGTCTGGTTTTATCGAAGTTGACTGTAAGATGATTTTCTATTCAAATAGAATAACCCTGCAATTACATACTCATAGTCAAGGAAAAAGAAAAAAAAATCTACAATTCCAAATGGAACACCAAAAAAGAAAAATAAATTAAAGATCATAGCCGCTCAAAACATATTATCTGATTAGATGCAGTCCCCTAATATCTTCTTTAGCTCCAAAAACAATAGGTTGGATTGGATTTTTATTTTTTTTTAAACTATATTTAGATTAAAATAGGAAAAAAAAAAGACAGGAACTAGGAAAGCCATAAAGAGATCAGAACCATAATGCTTGTTACAAACAAAAAGACATGCATGCCTATGAATATGTATATGTTACATAAGCTAGCCATGAATTCTAGGAGGAGATTATGGAAAGGCTAGCCTGCCCATGACAATTCAGAGATAGCACACTCGCCATTTTTCCAAGAGAACTAAGCAATCCCTCCTCTTTCACTAGAAGTAACAGGTTCATAGAAATAGAAATGAAGCATATTTAATATGTATGCTTCACCCACTTGATTATGATCATTTGTTATAAGCATGTGATTCTTGCAGATCCCACAAACACCAAAATGTATGTAAATCATACAAATAATTCATTTCACATAAAAATTTTGCATTTCCAAAATTGCAATAGGCTTGTCAACTGAAAACGACAGATCCAAGGTAGCTTTATTGATTTGACAGATTGAATACACAAAGGCAAAGTTAAAATGAAGAGTCCCCCACCCAAAATACCAAATTACTTGTCCCAAAAGAGGCTCATAATGGAGAAGAACCAAGAACAAACTATCAATTGTAGTTAATAAATTGTAAAAAAAAGTATCAACAACCATTTTAATTTATCATAATTACCACATCAGTTATGAAACCTTATTATAGGACGGTTATATTCTACTAACTACACACGTCAGTATGAACAGTGCAACATTCATAATTGCATCACTAATAGAGGAATAGCACTGTGTTCCAACTCTCTAACTGCAACAACTTAGACATACATGATTTCTAATATATGACTTTGAGTTGTTTTGAGGTACATTTTATAATTACTATTGCTTGATACATGATAACAAATCTTATTAGAAACCAGCTAAAATTTCATCAGACCACAAACCTGGTGTCATGAAAAGAAGGGCAATATGAAAGGGTACAAGAAAGCTTAGCAGGCAACCAATTCTAGTTTCAAGAAGGATAAAATAGTGAACTTGCCTGGAAATTGTCCTCTTCTACCAGAAGCTCTCAAATCATTAACCAATGAAACAAGCTTTGAAGCTTCTGTATCATCAAGCAATAGTTCATATAATTTGAGTCCATCAACCACATTGACCTAGAGCAAAATAGATAAGCTCGTCTTAGGAGTAGAAGAGAAATGAAAAAATGAAATAGTGATCCAAGAGAAGGTATAAATTAATTCAGGATTTCAGAGAAACAAATAATCATAGAAGGTTACCGTCTTTCCATCAACTATCTCTGCACCAACAAATGTTTTGGGATTGACAGTAAGATTCTGCTTCACACTCCGATTCCAACTGGATTGTGAATCATTCTCTGGTGTAATATTGCAAGATGTTTCAATAATAAAATAACAAAAGAATTACATAACTACACCCTGAAACGCAATGTAGATACTAAAAATAAATAAAGACAAAGTAACACATATTTCAGAAGATCATGAGAATTTCAGTCTCTCATTAACAATGTGAGTGAATATGTGATATACCCAACAACCCAACCTTTAACAAAGAACTAAAAATATGAGTTTAAAGAATAATCACTAAGCAACCTTCAGGACTAGATCGCTCATCCACAGGCTCTTCAGTTTCTAAATTTCCTGACAAGGTTCCTTCTGAATTTCCTGAACTCTTCAAGTGGCTATCTATATGAGGTCCTGCAGTAGCATCTGCTTCCATGACAAGGAAAGCAAGGAATATCAGCATTTCATGGAAGATATTTTCAAGTACAAGGTGTTGTTTCAATCCATTGTGTTTGTGTAACAATTTAGTAACTTCTGGCTTATTTCATTTCACATGATGTTAAAGGGCAGAGTACATCATGTTTTCATCAGGAGAATAAAATATAAGCAAAAACAAATTAAAGTAAAACTATTTTCACTTCAAAAATGAGGAAAACGTTGTGTAAATGTAATTTTTTTTTTTTAATGAGCAATCATTCGGCAATGTAATCAAGAATGACATGAACTATCATATTAAGATGTAGCACAACTTCAAGAAGATGCAAAAGGTGTATGGCGTCACTATCTATATGCACCTACATTGCCTCAGGCCAATGCGCTTGGGATCAAATTCCTATTACAGCAACTCCTCATTAATAAGAAAGTTGTTTTGATTTATATGGGGCGAGGGTAGAGAAAATACCTGTATTGTTTCTGAAAAAATAGGAGAGAAAAATAGAAGGACAAGAAGAAGATCACTCATTAACCATTATAATTGGAGAGATATACTAAATGTAAGATAACAAAATGCAGGTAATAATATTTCATAAAAAAAATGCAGGTAATAGTAAACTTTCCTAATCTGCTTCCTCGAGAAAGCTTAAACTAAAATCAACACGGAAAGCACCTTAGTTGAATCTATTGACATACCTATGTAAGAAATATTCATATATAGCAAAATCGTACTTAATAAACAAGATGTTAGTTTCCTGTCCGATAATATGAACATCAAGTGAAATAAAAAAATTATAAAAAAAAAAAAGAGTCACATACTAAAATGGAACCCACTATTTACCTTTCTTCTGCTCAACAAGTGCTAGAATCTTATCCTCCAATTTCCCAATATCGACACCTGATTTGATCTCCTCAGATTTCTCATTTGCTCCGTTCCCTGAAGAATTCCCATCAGAACTATGGCTCTCTACATTAGAATTAACCGCTTCTTTTACAAATTCAGCACCACCCTTCTGTCCTTTGTTAAACCCCCCACTTGAAAATCTCTTAAACTCCTTTCCCCCAACTTTGGTCTGATCATAATAATACCTTTGTTGTTGTTGCTGCTGCTGCTGCTGCTTCCTTAATGCCACCTGTTGCAATGCAACAATTACCTCCCCCACAGAGAAATACTGCTGCATATGCAGCACAGGGTTCCAATTGCACCTCCTCTGCTGTATACACCCAATAACTACGTCATATTCGCCAGGCTCCCCAACCGCACGCAGGTGGTGGCAAAGGGAATCAATAATGGCATTCGCAGCTGCAAATTCCCCCCTCAACCACGAGATAAATCCATCACGCTCATCGACAGGGAACCACTGGTGGCGATACTGGTGCTGCTGGTGGATCTCATTTCCAACTCCGCCGCCACCACCAACAGGAAACTGCATTTTGTCCGATATGACCACATTTCCCGATGGCATTGCCATTTGAGAACCCAGTAACAAAAAATCCAAAACTATCACATATAAAGCATGCCAAAAAAAAATCCCAGATCCAATTTAATCACATATATCACGCGCACCAAACAAATTTCCAAAATCTTAATCAATTTAACCGGATCGCATGAAATCAAACAATCACAAAAACCCCCAACCTAAAAAACAAGAAATCAACTTTCGGATACCACAAAATATTCTCTGCAAAAAATTCGCAATAAATAGAACTAAATTAAGACATATTAAGAACTGGGTATTTAGTTTTAAGCCGATCCAGCAACCTCCACAACTATAACATTAAGAGAATTGTCAGGCTCAAGTGGGGGGGGGGGGGGGGGGGGGTGGTTGGGTATGTTATTGTTAATTTGTGTCGAAAAAAAAAAAGAAAT
>CANXYC010522389.1:0-55189 GCA_948193065.1 Aleurites moluccanus | reverse complement strand
CTCCATGGGTATGTATTGGGTAGCTAGGAGATGAACATTGTCTATATTTGTTATTGATGGACTATATTGATCATATATGATGCATGATATATATATAATTGTGACAGCCAATCGCATTATGATGACAGGATAATTGATAGGTTATCAGAATATAATTAACAGGATAATATAATGGATGGTAACTATAATAAATAAATAAATAATATATTGAGGTTGATAGATTGTGTAATGATACTGGGTTCTACGGGTGCCCGTCGCCATTGGCATTTCCCATACCCTATGACCGTCGCGGTCCTGGAAACCGAGTCGTGACATGCAAACACATGTATTTTATATGGAGATCGTAGTACTCTTATTTTATATGCATGTTGATAGAATCATGTTATGTTAATATGTTTTTCTAACATGTAATTTATCATATATGTGTGTATATGTGTGTTGTGCCATTTTTTATAGGCATACTTTGATTTATAATTCTGATTTATATAGGACCTTTGATATTATATTATGATTATTGTAATATGAGCCCTATTGTTTATTCTTGTTATATCTAGATAAAAATATTACTTACAAACTCCAGCTTTTATTCCAAAATCATAAGTATGGCATGTACATAATTCATTAAGTTGAAAGCTCATTCTCCTTCTGTTGTGTTTTTCAGGTACTAGGTTAGGTGGTTCAAAGCCTGAGGATAGAGCTTCTTGATTCACTTCCTCCTACAAGCTTGTTCAAGTATAAACTCTTATTATTCTAGATGTTAATTATTATTTTGAGAATGTAATACTCTTAGAGCTCCATAATATTTTAAATGGTCTGTAATGATATTTTAATGAATTATTTTTGTTTGTCACTTGTTCATTTTGGATAGAGGATCTCATTTGCCTTTGATCCATTATAAACAAGTTGATTATATTTTGGATGAATATATTACAAGTTGATATGACAGATTAATGATGATTATGCTTATGGATTGAGTATGTATATAGATGTTGATTGTTGATTGCCACAAGTTTTGTTTAGGTGTTATACAGGTCTTTAGTGGCCTTAAACCTACCCATGCCCTAGAACCATTATATCCTTAGTTTCAAGGTGTGACAAAGTAGTATTAGAGCCTAAGTTTAAAGTTATAGTTAATCTGTGGCAATGATGGTTTGATTAAGGAAATTATGGAGCACAGAAATTTTGTCTCGTCAATATTTTGTTATTCTCTGTTATGAATATACATTTATGTCTAATCTAAATATGAATTATTATTATTATTATTATTATTATTATTATTATCAATTATGATATGCCTCCTAGACATGGTCGCAGAAGGGGTAGAGAACATAGTTGTCCTAAAACCATTGTTCCTTCTGAGGTTGATTCTGTTGGCTGAATGGGGGATAATTAGGTTCCTCCAGCACCTCCATTGGATATGGTTCAGAGATTTGAATGGTTGGAGAGAAATTATGAGATGATAGCTGAGTATATTGCCAGCAGAGGCCACAGGCTCTTCCAATACAAGTGGCTCTAGCTCCTCCACCACCTGCAACTCCAATAGTTCATCTTGTTATTCCTCATCAGCCATCTTTAGTTTCACAGGTTGATGAGGTATCTTTTGAGAAATTCTTAAAGTTAAAGCCATTGGAATACAAGGGTGTGGTAGACTCTAATGAATTTTTGGAGGATGTTAAGGATAAGGGCCAAATTTTGATGGTTTAGGACAGGAGATAAGTAGAATTTGCAGGTTACCTTATGTAGGGAGATGCCTGTGAATGGTTCAAGAGGAGTATTTTTGGTTTGTTCCGCAGTAATGGAAAAATCATTTGGGCTCATTTCAAGAAACTTGTACTAAAGGAGTTCCTTCCAGAATCAGTTAGTGAGGCTAGAGCTATGGACTTTAAGAGACTTGTGCAGACCTCTAATATGTCCATATCTAAATATGCCAAGAGATTTAACCATTTAACTAAGTTTGCTCTAACTCTAGTGCCTAATAAGGCAACACTTATTCAAAAATTTAGGAAGGGACTATTAACCCTATTATTCAAGATCCTATCAGTTTAGGATTGGTGGAAAAGGCAAGGGTCATTGAGAATGGAGAAATGGAAGCAAGGTTTGCTAAGGAGTAGATGAAGAAGGCCAGAGTAAGGGGTACATCCAAGAAGAGTAAGGATGATAATGGGGTAAAAAGCATGGGTGCTTCTCTTCAAACTACACAGGTTGGTTCTGAGGGTCAGTTGGGTAGATTCTAGCAAAGGCAAAATACTTCCAGGCATACTACATATATGATTAATAGTTATAGTATCTTTACATCCACTCAAGGTTTAGTTCTTGTTTGCCTCTCTTGTGGGAAGAAATATTCAAGGTAGTATTATAAGGAATTGAGTGTTTGTTTTAAGTGTGATAAGCAGGGCCAATTTGTGAAGGATTGTCCCCAGACATCACGTTCAGGTAGGCCTAAGGTTTTCCAGTCCATAGTTCAGATGGATAAGGAAGGAGGTGGAGTTCAGTTTGGCAGAGGGGGTATGGCTAGAGGCCGGGACATAGGTTGAAGTTTTGGTTAGATGGTGGGACAGGCTACAGGCCAAGTTGGTAGAGGCAAAGGGAGAGTTTTTGCTCTGACTCAGTAGGAGGCTCAAGTCTCAAACACAGTTCTGATAGGTATTATTCCTATTCAAGCTATGAATGCATAAGTTTATTTGATTTTGGTACCATGCATTCATTTGTTTCTTCTTGTTTTGCAAAGAAATTGTTTGTGGTATGTAAAATTCAGGATTGTGCATTGGCTATATCGACACCTTTAGAGGAAGAGATATAGGTGAATAAGTTTTACCCTTCCTACTTAGTGAGCCTTAGCAGTAAGAATCTGGTAGTAGATTTGATAGAATTGCCTATTCTGGAGTTTGATGCGATCTTGGGTATGGATTGGTTGTCCAAGTATTTTACTGTTATTGATTACAACAAGAAGAAGATTGTGTTCAAGCTACCTTTGGGTGAAGAGTTGAGTTTCAAGGGAAGAGGAATGAGGCTCCTTATAATATGATATCTGCCATTGGGGTGAGGAGGTTGTTAAAGAAGGGATACCAAAAATATTTGGCATATGTCACGACATGAGAAAATAAGTGAAGGACATTGACCAGATTCTATTGTGAATGAGTTTGTGGATGTATTTCCGAAAGAATTACCTGGTTTACCACCTAATAGAGAGATAGAGTTCAACATTGAAGTATTTCCAGGTACTAATCCAATCTCAATACCTTTGTATCATATGGCCCTTATTGAATTGAAGGAATTGAAGTTGCAATTGCAAGATTTATTAGACAAAGGGTCTATAAGGCCTAGTAGTTCACTTTAGGGTGCTCTGGTGTTTTTTTTTTTTTTTTTTTTGTTAAAAAGAAGGATGGGTACATAAGATTATGTATCAATTATCGTCAACTCAATAAAGTCACCATTCAGAATAAGAACCCACTTCCTCGGATTAATTACTTGTTTGACCAGTTGCAGGGAGCAAGACATTTCTCTAAGATTGACTTGAGATCGAGCTTCCATCAGTTGATAATAAAGAAGGAGGATGTGCTTAAGGCTGCTTTTAGAACCAAGTATGGTAATTATGAGTTTTTGATATTGTCATTTGGTTGATGAATGCATCAACTGCTTTTATGGAATTAATGAATAGAGTATTCAAACTGTTCTTAGATAGGTTTGTAATTATATTTATTGATGACATATCAGTGTATTCTAAGAGTAAGGAATAGCTTGAAGAGCATATATGAATGGTTCTGCAAACTTTAGGGGGAACATCAGCTTCATGCTAAGTTTTTTAAGTGTGAATTCTAGCTTCATAGAGTTTGTTTTATGGGGTATGTGATTTGTAAAGAAGGGATTTATGTGGATCCGAAGAAGGATGATACGATATTGGATTAGCCTAGACCCATCAATATAACATAAGTTTGGAGTTTTATGGGTCTAACAGGCTATTATAGGAGATTTGTACAGGATTTCTCTAAGATAGTTGCTCTTTTTAGTAATCTCACTTGGAAGCACATGAAGTATCAGTGGTTCGATGAATGTGAGGACAGTTTGCATAAGTTGAAGACTTGTTTGATTGCTGCTCCAGTTCTGGCACTACCTTCTAGTGAGGGTGGTTTTGTGGTTTATTGTAATGCTTCAAAAGTGGGACTTGGTTGTGTTTTGATGCAGAATGAACAGTTAATAGCTTATGCTTCTCGGTTATTGAAGAAGTATGAGTTGAATCACCCAACCCATGATCTGGAAATAGTGGCAGTGGTATTTGCTTTGAAGATTTGGAGACACTACACATATGGTAAAAAGTGTGAGATCTATACGGATCATAAGAGCTTGAAGTATATTTTCAAGCAAAAAAAATATAAACATTAGGCAAAGAGAATGGATGGAATTGTTTAATGATTATGATTGTGAAATTATATATCATCCGAGTAAGGCTGAAGTAGTAACTGATGCCTTGAGTCATAAATTTCTAAGTAGTTTGGGTCATATACAGATGTGTAGGCGACCACTGGTTAAAGAATTGCAAGGTTTGCATAATTTGGATATTCGGTTTGGATTGCCTGATGCTGGAATGCTATTAGCATATTTTCGAGTTAAACCATTAATTGTTGATTAGATTAAGGAAGCTCAACATAGAGATCCCTATTTGGTTAAGTTGAAAAGCAAAATGGAATAAGGGAAAGCTCCAAGATTCACCATTAGAGATAGTGTATTGAGATATGGTACTCGGTTATGTGTTCCTGCAGTGGATGATCTGATAGAGCAAGTGTTGAGAGAGACTTACTATGCTAGTTATAGTGTGCATCCAGGTGCCATTAAGATATATCATATGTTAAAGATTCAAATCGGTGGTGTGGCATGAAAATAGATATAACAGAGTTTGTGGCTGAGTGCTTGACTTGTCAGCAAGTTAAGTTTGAGCACCAGAAATCATCTCAATTATTTCAGCAGTTACCCTTACTATAATAGAAATGGGAGAGGATAACTATGGATTTGTGTTAGGTTTACCAACGACTTTATATGGACACGACTCCATTTGGATAATTGTGGATAGGTTGACTAAGTTATCTCATTTTCTGCCTGCAAAGACTAACCTATTCAGCTTCTCAATATGTCTAATAGTATATTGATGAGATTGTGAAGTTGCATGGTATTCCGATATCGATCATTTCTTATAGAGGTACTTAGTTTACTTCAAAATTCTTGCAAAAATTGTATGAGTCCTTAGGTACTCGTCTAGATTTCAGTACGACTTTTCATTCTCAGACTGATGGACAGTCAGAGAGAACCATCCAAACTCTAGAAAACATGTTGAGGATCTGCATTCTAAACTTTAGAGGAAATTAGGATAAACATCTACTATTAATTGAGTTTGCCTATAATAACAGTCATCACTCCACAATCAAGATGACATCTTATAAGGTTATTTATGGGAGAAAGTATAGATTTTCTATTTATTGAGAAGAGATTGGGGAAAAATTCATTGAAGTATCTGACTTGATCCAACATATATCTAAAATGTATCTCTAATAAAAGAAAGATTGAGAACTATTTTTAGTAATCAGAAGAGTTATACCGATTCTAATAAAAAAGATTTTTATTTTGCCATTGCTGATAAAGTCTTCTTGAAAATATTGCCTATGTAGAAAATTATAAGATTTGAGAAGATTAGATTGATTTATCCGCAAGAAGCAGTATCCGGTTCTAATTCTACTGTATTCGACGTGACAGCAGTTGATGTGCCCAAAAGCCCATTATACGGCTCCATGGTACTTCATACAGTCTTAGCACGCTAATTATGTTCAATGAATATAGACAAAGTATTACAGGACGAAGTATCATTTTATCAGCCAATTTGTACTCTGGAGGACACAAGGAAAGTTGATAATTGACAACAAATTAAATCATCAAAAAACCAAACAGTGGATTTATTTATTAACTTAAACGTTCGTTAAAAAAAAAAATTATTAGACGGATGTGTATTGAAATTGTCTTTAAATCGGTGAAATTATTAATTTAAATTTAAATTTAATTTGTATTTAATTTGAAATAGATTTAAAAAATTTAAGATTGATCTTGATATAAATCAAGTTTAATTAATGAGATATTCTGACGTGGGATTAATAATTATCATTTTGAAATAAAAATATATTTTTTTTTAATAAAAATTTTAATCGATAATAATAATTTTTATATGATATTAGATTTTGTCAATTTAAAAAAAAATAAATTGATAATTAATTTTTAATAATTAGATATTCAAATACTTAATAATTTTTTAATTGTTGACGTTTGTATTTTTAAATAACAATTAATTTTATAATTGAGTATCTAAATATTACCTAGATCTTTCAAAATTAGATTTAACTTAATGACTTGATGGATTTAATTTAGTTATTTTTTAAATAAAAAATAATTTTATAAGTTAAAAATAGGTTCAATCCAGTTAAAAAAATATTTCATTTGATTTTAAATTTAAATCCCAATTTATGTTATAAATTGAGATTTAAATATATTATATGATTTCAAATTTAATAAGTCAATTCATATTAAGATTATATATTATTTTAGAATGTTGTAAATAATCTGTACATACTCTTATCTAATAATCAGATAATGCAGATACAGTGACAAGAGTTACAAAATTTAAAGATAAGAACTATAGATAAGAAATCAAACTTTTTGGAGTTGCAGGATTTAGGACAGGATAGTGCTTCGTTTGTCTTCACCTTTTATATCGTTTCCTTTGATGCCAATAAGTCTATTCCAATTTATAAGACTTTTATATAAGCTTTATCATGAAAGGTAGTCAGATAGCAGTGGCCCATAAAAATTTAAAAGTCAAAATAAAGTGTTCATAAAGTTTACATTCATTGTATGGCTTGAGGTGGTCACCTGTTGGCAAAATCATGTTCATTCGCCGATTTAATTTAAGTTTGATTCTTTTCCAATAACTTGTCATACGTTATGACTATTCTTTCGGCTGGATTGTATATGAACTGGGATCAATAATTACTAGTTGTTGTGATCCAAATAATAAAAAGGAGTTTATTTCTTTTAATAACATTCAAATTGTCAATATATTTATAAAATATTTTAAATTGAGATATTAATTTTTAATTAACGATTTAATTTAAATAAAATAGTGATTAAATACACTTATAAAATCTTATTTTCAATAAAATTAATTTTTAATTAACGATTTAATTCAAATAAAATAGTGATTAAATACATTTATAAAATCTTATTTTCAATAAAATTAAATGAAAAAAACCTTTACATTCATTAAGTGTATCACAAGTTGCATCCTACAAATATATACTGAAGTTTTGGTGGAGAAATTTGACTGGTAATGATCCACAAGGTATAACCCATCAATTCCAACTTGTTATATAAAAACAAATCAATAGTGTTGCTCTCATTTGCTTTTTTTTTTTTTTTTTTTAATTATTATTATTATTTTTTACTTGATTTTAATTTTATTAAAATTAAATTAAAATCAATTTGATTTTATCCATTAATAATTTTAAGTATTTCATTTTACTCAATTTTCTCCTTTGTCCATCACATTCGGTGTCGGCAGTACTTATAAAGTGGATCCTGTTGCGTACATGCGAAACATGGATTAGTTTCTTTTTTTAGTCCTGGCTTGCGATGTTGTCAAGCCCATATTTGGATCACTTCTTATCCAATTGACCTAACTGAACTCAAATAATAATAATAATAATAAATAATAATAATAATAATATAAATTTATAATTGTACTGATTTTATAATTTTAATTAGGAACATACACAAAAAATAATAAAAGGATTGACACATTATTTTATCTAAAAAATAATCATCTCAAAATTTATTATTTTCCCTATTTATTTATTATATATTATTTTGAATATTATATTCTATTATGAATATGTTAATCCATTGAATAAAATTTATAAACTAATTATAATATTTAACATATTCAATTCATCAGCGAAACCTAAAATTAATTATAAATAAACCTATAATAAATTCATCAGCATTAAAAATAATTGCTTAGTTGCTTTAAAATTTTTTAATTTTTATAGCTAATAAAAATGAATATCATAATAGTTTGAAAAAAGATAATATAAAATAGTGTTTAAGAAGTGAGTTTTTGAAAAATAAAATTATAAAACCTTATATAAACTTCGGTTTTATATATTTATTAGATAATATTTTCTTTTTTTAGGTGATTTAATCTCTATTTATTGATCTTTATTTCTTTATTTTTATACGGTGAGAAAAATTGGACTTACAACTTTTTGGGAGAAAGCTTGAAAAAGTTTATATTTCTCCAGGCAATAAGAAAAGTTAAACAGAAAATTGATTGTATAGCAATGATATATTCTTACTTTCTTGTTTTCTTGAGTATCAATGACAGTGAAATATTTTTTTTTTATTATCGTTTTATTGATATTTTTTTTATAAGAATTTCTATCAATTTATTTATAAATTTTACGACAGAATTTATAATATTATTAGCATAAAAATTAGATGTAAGGTTTTAAATTGGTGCAAATAAAGAATATTTTCTTTTATTAGAATTTTATTACTATTTTAGTGAAATTAAAAACTTACAATTAAATCATTAAATTAATATTAATTTTATAATTTAAAATAATCATAAATTTAAATTATAATAATCATTTCATATAAAATTATCACAGTAAAAATTAAAATCTGATTTTAATTGGAATGAAAAGTTTATGTAATGAAAAGTATTTCAATTTTTTTATAAATTTTTAATTATAAAATTGATGAAATGATTAATTATATTACATAATTAAAATATATAGAATAACTAGTGAATTTTTAAAAATATAAAAATAAAATTTTAATTTGGATAAATTTTATGAATTAAATAATAATTTATTAAAAATTTGGAAAAAAATTATGAAATTATTCAATATTCAATGACCACGTACTTTTCCTTACCCAAACATGGCTCTGCACTGCTTTTAGCTTGCTAAAAAAACATAAAAAATTACTCTCTATCTATAAATTATAGTTGACTTTTATTCTTACATAAAAATTAAGGATTTGATTTTTTTTTACTATATTATCCTTATTAGAACCACTAATAGCATTAATCATTATAAAATAACGTGATTGATATTATAAGAATATTAAAGGGTATATTTAGAACATTACTAGAGAACAGTGAACTAGAGCCAAATTATTTTGCGACAAATTTATGACGGATGGTGACATAATTTTTTTAGAAAAAATAAAAATGTTGAAACAATACAGCAACGAAGTAACCTGCAATCAATGAGGGACTTCCGACAGATTTAGCGACGGATTGTATATGTCGTTGAATGATAGCGCGAAAATCGAGCGCAGTTCATAGAGAGATTCGCTTGGGATCAATAAAGATTTTGTCGCAGAATTGGCCATATGGGCCAAGCCCATCAGTTTAATCTCGCCAATTTGCGAAAAATTTAATGAATATAATTACGGATCTAATCCGCCCTTGGTTTTGGTCCACAAGTAGGTAATATCTTCTTCTCTATTTTCACTTTGCGCCTTCAGTCCATTTCGTTTCTACCCATTTCCCTCGCTGTTCAAATCTCCATTTCTTCACTATTCAGCTTTTGGATTTTTTCGGTTGATCCATTTCGCTGTTCGACGTTCTTTGGATCGTTGGTTCATGTCATTTGTGGCTCGCCATTACTGTGTTGGGGGCATCTCATTTCCCCAGTTCACCAAGTAATTAATTTTTCTTTTATTTTTTTTAATTGATTTGTTGTTTTTTGAATCATTTAATGGTGTCTTTTATGATAGGAACCTCAAAACCTTCCTTTGAAATCATATTTCAAGCATGAAAATCATATACCTATTAATACTCATTTGTAGAGTCTTATAAATTGCTATTGAAACATTACACGCTAAGTGTTTGATAAAATATCTCAATAAATATTTACTGTGCCTATCAAATGAATATCAATTTTGCTAGTGAAAATTTACCGCAATAACACTTATAGTACCTAAACCCTAACTTAACTTAATGACATTAGACCACAATTTTATTGTTATATATACTTATTTTTTGATTTATTGATACATTATTGTTCATTGGAAACTCGATGAGTCTATTAATTATTTGATTGATCCTTATTAATTATATTATTTATTTGATACCATATTTAAATTTTATTATTCTTATTATATACTTATATGATAAAATTACTTTTCGATGGGGACAATGGGTGAATATCATTGGCATGATGTACAATAAATTATTATATTAGGACCATTGTTAGGAATGAGTTATTGTTCTAACCATAAGGTCTCATTAACTTTATGTTATTATTATTGGATTAGTCACGACCTGACCTTATTGGACACGTGACCAGCACTAGAGAACGAAAAAGTATAAGGTTTTCGGCATTAAACGATAAAACTGCAATATGACAACTATAACTATCACAAAACAAGGCTAAAGGTTCACCCGTTATGCAAAATCTGAGCAAAATATCAAATTTTTAACATTTAGAGCTATCATCATTTATATAACATCATCAACATCAGATTTCTATTTAATAAACAATAAACAAAACTATGACCGTAAATCTAACATTGAATATAATAATGCAGAGCTTTAAAAATAAATCTAACACTGAATATAATAATGGAGAGCTCTAAAGATAAATTTGACACTGAATATAATAATGCGAAACTTTAAAAAATTTAATACAATGAATATGAAATAATTATATAATAAAATAAAATAACTTTTCTGCATGAGAAATAAAAGATAAGAAATGCTCAACTTAAAACTTAATCTTTTTAAACTTAACCCAGAATCTGGAAGAAAAAATATTTGAACAAAGGTAACCATTCGACTCAATGAGCTGATATAAATTAATTTAACATGCAATTATTTATTTATTTAAATGACGTGTCACAACACATGTAAACATCCATTAGCATACATAACATTCATGATGGAAAATATCTGTGAAATCCAACCACATATATATTTTTTTTTATCATAAATGGGGAGCCGATCCCTCCCTTGACTCTCTTAAAATCCAACTATGGGGTCATAGTGAGATTAACTCAAACCAGACATCTCTATACTCTTTTATTTATGTCTAGGGGATACGGTGAGACTATTATCCAATCAGACAATCCTTATAATATCATCATCATATAATATCATATTATATTATTAATATTTTTTGTGTTAGTATAACTGAATTCCACATTATCTTATTTTATATTGCAACCACATACATACATATTATTAACATCATATAATATGATATAAATATACATTATATTTCTAAATCTAATGCAATAGTGATAGTTTATATACATATATATTCACATTCATATAATGCTTATATGACATGTATAGATGTAGAGTTAAATTAAAACATATCAACTCACAAATTTGACGACAATCCAACTGGTTAGCTCCCTCAAAGCGCCTTCTGACTGACAACAATGGAAGATATATGAAGTATTAGAATCAAATATGTGAATTATTAGAATTATATCCAAATATGGACTAAGAAATTTTAAAAAAAATGAATTTCAGAAATTTGTCGAAATTTCGGCTGAATTTCTTTTAAAATAGGATGTAATTTCTTGAAATAAAAAAAGGATAACGCTTCCAATAAATATTCTAAAAATTCACATCTAACGTCATCAAATCAATTGACTCATCTTAAGTCTTCAACTTATCAACCCAAAAATTATGATCAATTTACTCATCATAAATATCAAATTCGATTTACTAAATAATTATTTATAATAGTCTAATATTCCAATTCAATTTCATTAATTATTCTGAAAAATAAATTTCGATATCAACCTCCACTAAATATTTTCAATTAATTTCAATATTTATTCTTTAGTCAACAAGATACCAAAAATACTTCCCATAATAAATTCATAATTTATTCCAATATTGATACTCAACTAATTCAGCCAGTATAATTATTCTCCTGTTAATTCTCAATTTCAATCTCCAATTAATTTCATTTATTTAATTCACAATATCTCAATAATAATAATAATTTTGAAATAACTCGATTAATTAATTCAAATTAATTTTATAGAATAATTATTTACTTAAATATTATTTATTTATTTCACATCAACTTCCATAATTATCCTTTATTTTTCTACACTCCAAAAATACTTTTGAAATATTTCAAATAATTCATCTTTAACTATTCGATAATTATATTCACAATTCTGGTCTCAAATAGTTTAATAAATCCTTAATAGTCAATAACCAATTATTAATCAATTCATCAAAGTCATTAACCATTAAATTATATCCACAATTACTCCCAATTAATATAATTAATTTATCTTAATTTATAGATTTAAAATAACCACAATTATTAATAATTCACTGGCCGAAAATTTTACAACTAGTATCAAACTCAATATTTTTTCATAAATGTCATTTAAATAATTTTCTTAATAACTTGTCCTCTCAAAATAAACAAAATTATCAAATTTTAACTACCTAAATTCTCCAATACCAATATAAATATATAACCATTTTCAATAATTTGTCTCTAAATAATCTCCGAACAATTAATAAATAATTTTAGAATAAATTTAAACATACTTACTTAAAATTTGTAAGAAATCTACACGTGTTCAAATTTTTCATTCCCGACTTCGGTCTCCGATCAGGGCTAAATTAGTGTCATTGGAAAGCTTATGAGAAGAGGAGAAAAAAAAAAAAAAAAGAATCACCAGAAATGGTAGCTAAAATTAGCCAGAATCTACCATAAAAAGTCTAGTGGTTACATTTTTTGATTTCACTTTCCGGTGAAATTTAGGTGGCGATTTGGATACTAAATGAAAGCTGGGATCAAGACAAAACCATAAGAACTATAATCATTTAATTTGGAGTTCACATGAGAGTTATGACTATTTGAAATTTTTTACCGACATAATCATGGGAGCTGGGATCAAGACAAAACCATAAGAACTATAATCATTTAATTTGGAGTTCACATGAGAGTTATGACTATTTGAAATTTTTTATCGACATAGTCATGGGAGCTATTTTGAATATAAATATCTCCTTACCCGGTAATCGGAATTGAGCAAGATTGATACCTATGAACTTTACTCATGGCAGGCTATACGATGGTATGAGGGGGTGTCGACTACCTCCCTCCAGTTTGGCCGAAATCGGCACCGAAAGTGGGACTGCCGACCATTTTCCTTCTCTTCTTATTTTTCCCTTCTTCTTCACGTTTCCAGCAGATTAAAAATCTGATGGCAACCAATCTGAGGTTGCCACGTGGCAGTATCGGGTTGGTCCAATATATATATATTTTTTTGAAAATTATAGAAATTTTATTTTAAATCCAAAAATTATAAATAAATAGTCAATAAAATCCTTATAAAATGTACTTCATTTTAACATATTAAAACTTGAAAAATAATATATTTTTAATTTAATAAAAATTATTTTAATAAAAATTTAATTTCTAAAATAATAATAATTAAAATAATTATTTAACTAAATAAATGAGTATAAAAAATTAAATTATTAAATAATACATAATAATATGACACTAATTAAAATTAAAATTACATTTTCCTTTTACTTTTAAATATTTATTTCTTTAAAATATAATAAATCCCAAAAATATTTTTATATTCATAACTTTAATTAATTATTAATAAAATAATTAATTATTTATAAATAAAATATAATTTTTAAAAATATTTAAAAAATATGAGTGTTACACTATCTTATTGTAGCTTATTATTTATTGTTTACAGGCCCTTCAATGCTATTATGAGTTTATGATTCATTCATAATACCTGATGATTATTCCATTGATTTATTGGATATTGGATTGATATTCTATATTTATTCTTCTTTATTGGCCTATTTGAATCGTAAACTCTTTCTTGATCTTATATCGATTATTTGGTGGGCTAATCTATTAGATTATCTAACCTTATGTGTATAATGACATATTTATGACTCACTAAATATTATATACTCATTTTTTAGTGGTTTTATATTTTTAGGTACAAAATAGATTAGCAGTGGTAAATTAATATTAGTGTGGTTATGTGATAATACTTATAACATAGTTTTGTAAATTAATAGATAATGGTATATTAGATATGTATATTGGATTTAATGATGAATACATGTCTTGTTGTCTAAATCTTATCTATTGGTAATGGATTGATATGATAATATTATGTATATATTGGATTGGAAAGATGTGATAATCGAGTTTTACAGATATTGGTAGTGTGGACTATTCTAACATTCTAGAATCGTCATGTTTTAATTTTGGGACGTGACATTGTATTAGTCAAAATATCTCCTAAAACTAATGCAATATTATAGTATATATTATTTCAATTCTGGGATGTGACATTGTATTTGTCATAATATCTCCTAAAGCTAATGCATTATTATAGTATATGCTCTTATCATTTTGTATTTTAATTTTTTACTGGATCAAAAACTCCAAGGGCTTCAATTTTTAAAATCTAATTCCTTGTGACATAGTGTTGAGATATAAAAATATCTCACATTGGTAAATTACAAAATTAAATATCAAAATATAACTAAATAGAGATTCTTATCATATTGGTTTGATCCAACAAAAAATATTACAAATAATCCACTCTTCAAATTACCCAATTTCCCCTCTAATAAAATATTTCATGATATCATAACGGATTTCTATCATGACCTACCAAATTACAGAATTATCAAAATACAGATAAATTATAAACAAAATTACAAAATTATTAATGGATTGCTAACCCATCAAACTATTAGAAGAACATATTATCAGTGTACTAATAATCCATCAAACTATCATAATATAAACATATTACTAGTAGGCTGGTAACATATTAAACTACTAAAAAGATGAGAATATCAATGGGCTAGTAACCTATCAAACTACCAGAAGATTATATTACCCACTTGAATTGTCAAGTGGCAACTGGACTAGGCTAATTACCATTTGAGAGAGGAGTATTGAGGTATAAAAAATATCTCACATTGGTGGATTATAAAATTAAATATCAAAATATAATAAAATATAGATTTTTACCAAATTGGCTTGATTCAAACTTTTATAGTTAAAGTGATCCAATAAAAAATATTACAAATAATCCATCCTCTCCAAATTACCCAATTGCCTTCTAATAAATTTCTTCACATATATATAATATTTGTTCTGTTAAGTGAATAGCTTCAATTTAATGAGCTATTCAATTTTAATGAGGAAAGCAATGACTTCAAGGCTTTAAAATTCAATGATAAGTTTGCCATTCTTTTAGAATGATAAGATTTGACAAGTCATGTTGTGTGGCTGTATTGTAAATTATTATTTATATATATTTTTCATGGTTAGAAGAGCTATTGAACTTAAAGACATTGAACTAACTCCTTATGTTTTGATAATTGATAGATTGATGATACGTTGATTAATGGTGTTAGTTGATGGAATATTACAATATCAAAATTTGCTAGAGCCAATTCCATTTGTTTTTTGGGGTTTTTATGCATTGGGTATGCGCCTTGAAAAATTGCAGGGAATAGCTGTTATTGCTTTTTCGAGGCACTTTGGATGCCCTTGCTTCTGTAAGTAAATTTCCACCAGTAGTCATTAAAAATACCTATATTTTGAAATTTTGTTTCCTTATTTCTGTGGCTCAATGGTAAAAGTGCTATTGTGCTTGGTTATGTTAATTGGGAACTTGCTTCAACATTAAATAATCAAAATCAACATTTGAGTCAGCTGGTGTGAAGCTAATTGCAGTTGGTGTTGATGAGCCTGATAAAGCTCTCGTTCTCGCAGAACTGGAATTTTTTCTTTCTCGTTGATGTCCCATTCTAAAATTCTCTCACTACAAGAAATTTGAGTTTTTGTGGCAAAATTCATAGTGACAAAGTCAATTTTGTCCCACATTTATGAAGAATTTATTAGAATGTGTTGAATAATGGATTTTGAATATAATTATTGTAAAAATAAAAAAATAAGATTTAAAATTCAATGAATACAAAAAAAAAATCAATTAATTTTGATAAATGAGGGATGTTAGATGTATAAGTCAATCACTAATACATTTATTAATTATCAAAGAAGTATTATTTTGAAAATTTTAAAAATGGGCATATGAAGGGGACATAATTAGTTTGTGGTAGGTGAGGTGGGTAAGAAAATGACTGAAAAAGAAAAACTTTATAAGGCTTAGCTCATAGCTCTCCAATTGGTCAAAGTGCTCGTGCAAAAAAGATACATTAGAAGACCAGAAAAGATTTCAGAAAACACTATTTCGTTGCGTCTGCTTCTGCCTCGTCCATTAGTCCACTACTGGTACGTCTGCATCTACTATGGCTAATGACACTTCATCTACTAATCCACCTCATACTAATTAGCAGTTGGATCATGAAAGCCATACTCGACCTATACTTTTGTACATATATGCTCGAATTTCTTTTCTTTTTATTAATAACACTTTTATTTACTGTCACCGGCCAATTTTTAGTGCAAACATTTACATATTTAATGTTTATACTAATTTCAGAAAATATTACACATATTTATGCACTTCCTACAATTACAATAATATTAATGTAGCAAATATAAACATATTATAAAATTATATTTATTTAAAAATAGCAACAAAATGGTGACGGATTGATAACGAAATTAAATTATTAATGAATTAAATTTTAAATAATAGTAACAGATTTGGACGTATTAGCAATAAAATTAATAAATTAAAAAATAGTTTTTGAAAAAACAGCAACGGAATAGAAATAGATAAATTATGTCGCTGGTTTTTGTGACATAATTTTTTAAAAACAGCGACAAAGTTTTAAAATATTTCATTCATGGTTAAAGACAGATTTAACGATCAATGCTTTTTGTTGCCGAAATTAGCAACAAAATAAAAATAATAATTATAGTGATAACTAAAATCTGTTGTCATTAAAATAGTAACAAGAAAAATAGCAATGGAGTAATTCCATCGCTGATTTGTCGCTTATTCAAAATAGCGATGAAATTTTTAAATTTAGCAACGAAAAATTCAGTCATAAAATCAATTTTGTTTTAGTGAAAACATAATAATAAATTTAATTTGAAAAGAAAAGTGGACTATTTTTTTAATATTTCAAGAAAAAATATGAATTATAATTTATGGATGGAAAGAGTATTTTTTAAAATAATAAAAAGAAGGAGTTAAGATCACTTCTAACATGTTATTGCACTAAAAAAAAATTGGCTGATATCTCTTTATATTTTTTTACTTTTATCAATTAAATCTCTAAATTATTATTGTACACATTGTGTTTTTTATTTTTACATTGAAAGCTTTTAATAATAAAATTAATAAGAAATTCATTAATAGCAATATATAAATTAGGGATCATTTCACAGGTAGTTCCTGAAATATTGACTAATACACATTGTCGTCCTTAAACTTTAAAACGTAACACAAAAGTCTTTCAACTTTTAACTTAGCTTCACTGGCGGTTCTTATCCGTCCCAAACTTAAGTTATTTCTATTTTTACTCCTAAAGTCCTAATTTTCTTTCAAAAAAATCCAAAAACCCTCTCTTTTAGGCTCTAATACCATTCAAGTGAGTTTGTCCTCCCTCTAATCACTCTGTTAAGAGGCGAAATTATAGAGAGCTACTCCTAGAGATCTTTTAAAGGTTTTTTCTTTTATTTCTGATTTCTTTCAGCTTTTTATACCCGTTGTGATAACGAGAGCTAGCAACAAGTCCTAAAGAGCCTTTGTTCTCAAGTAAAAATTTCTCAAATTCACTATGTCTATGAGTCAACTCTTCTAAATTTTTGAACAATTTATCTATAGAATTATTTAGAGAGTCTAAACGATCTATAATAGAATTTAATAACCCTATTATTGGATCCTTGCCTACACCGTGATCTAAATGATGGCAATCAGGATAAGAGCAACTCAAAAAATTACTGGTCATTCAATAAATGAGCAAAAGCACCAAGCCTTTCTAAATAATGGAAATTATTAAACTCAAGTTCTTGGTCTAGAAAATTTTTAAGTTCAAAATTTCTTTTATTAGGCTTTTCAAGTCTTTCAATCCTTTCTATAGTAACAGGTAATTCTCTTATTCTTTGTTCATAAATAGCAAAGAAAGGATCTTGCAGTCTAAAACTGGCACTCAACTCTTCCCTCCTAGCCTGAGTTAAAGCTAGACCTCTAAGCCAATTATTATTAGTAGATCGGCTGGAAGGCATAAACGTTTACTTATACAATTAAAACATTTATAATATATACCTTTGTAGACCGGGTCCACTAAGTTTTCTCAACAGCTTTAGCTTTCCTTCCAAGCTCGTCACCAGCAATATCTTCAGAGAGATATAGAGAATATGACTTACTGCCCTTTCTTGGTTAGGTCTTACCGCACAACTCCTAGATATCAGACCGTTTTGAAGGATGAAAGGTATATAGAAGTAAAATAATTACACAGATAAAGACTTGACAAAGATTGTTCTTTTTAAAGAAACTCTGTATTTTATTTTACCCCCCTTCTTCAAGAAGTTGAAGAGGTATATATAGACTTTTTACAAATGAAGCTGGTGTTTATTTTACTGTTTGCCAGCTCAAATGAAAACTAGTATAATAATTAAGATGGATAGCTGGAATAGTATGCCAACTTCACAATATTTCAAAATAAAATGGACAGCTGGTGCCTCAAGTACTGTTTTCCAACTGTATTTGGTACAATAATTAAATAGAGAAAAAGACTGCTTTAATTTTATAGCTAAGTAGCCAGTCTTTATCAGGGATACGTTCTTTTCATTATGACCACAAATTTTAAAGCTATTTTGATAGACAGTGCTTTAATATTTGCAGCAACTTCTGAAAAGCAATTCCCCAATTATCACGCTGAGACTGAAGTCATGAATGACGTTTTTTGTCACTTTATATGTGAGTTACTGACTGGGGCATCCATGCTTTCTCTTAGCTCTGCATGTCCCATAGTCATTTCCTTTGACCTTCATGGTTTCAGGTTGGAAATCCAGACTTGGATCTAAATCCACTAGTCTCAGAAATAATTTTTGTGCTTATTCTCGTCTCTTGATCATGGACAATACTCTGGTAATGGGAGTATATTGGAACCAGATTGTAACAAATACTTTACCATCTCCGAGAAGGACATAATTACTTGTATAGATTGCATTCTCTAGGCTAGTTTTGAAATTTTCAATTTTCACAGCTTGGGTAATAATTTTGTTTTCCTTATACATGGTAAAATAAAAATTTAAGTTCTGATTATTAACTTTCTGTGGCTCAACAAATTCCTTAGCTATAACATGACTGAGATCCCAAATTTGATAAGGATAACGAACCGTTCTATCCTCACCACAATCCATAATTGTGCTAATAATATAACTGGTAATTATTCTTGAATCTGAACTCAAGAACTCTAAAGATTCCTGCATAATTTTTAGAGCTGATTTACACAGATCTTTATCGTTTCTATTGATTTCGATAATTTCTGTCAACCCTGCATCTGTGTAGCAAAAACTATCTTTCACCATTTCTGAGGGAATTCTCGTAGTTAAACCTCCATATCCTTGCTAATGGATGTATGAGTGTAACATAGAATATTCCTTGAGAGAATGATCTATCGAGTCCACTTTCTTAATTTTTCTGGTATATGCCACTTCTGGCGGAATGTATAAACTCATTTCATCAAAAAGTCTATCCCTCTCCATTACTAGCTGAATCCTTTTTGCGAATTTCAAGTTGTTTTTCTAAATAGGAAATATATGAAATAACTTCATCTGTAAAGTGTTGCAATTGCTTGAAGTTTTGTTTGGCTAATCCTCCATGCAATCCAGAACACAACATAGATCCGTCTTTTGAAAGACCATAGTCATACTTTATGAAGTACCAGGCATTTTCATCCTTGCAGGTGTTAGAAACCTCAGGGTTATCTACCCTCATAATTTTCATGAATTCTTCATGAATGTCATCAGACTCATTTTCTGATTCTTTCATTGTGACTTCTTTAGGAGATAGTTGTTTTTCCTATTTTTTGAATTCAGTAAAAACAATATCCCAATTCAAATCATCACAATCAGGATTCTCATCCTCAAAGCCTTTTTCAGCTTTATCCTCTTTACGAGTTTGGTTTGGAATCTGTGAAGATTCACTAGCTTTTACACTAGCCTTATGTTTGTGATCTGACAAATCACCATAGTTTTTACAACTCTCTTCCTGTAAAGGAGTTTGATTTGGAACTTGTAACTATTCATCGGTACTTTCATTATCCTATTGACTTAGAATCGATAAAGATTCACTGACACTTTCAGAAGCCTCTTGGTTTAGAACTTTAGATTCCTTGGCACTTCCACTGGCCTTTTGGTTTGGAACCACTGAAGGTTCACTGGCATTTCCACCAGCCTTCTTTGAGCCATCATGGCTACCCTCCTGAGAAGGAGTTAGGCATTGCGGCCTTCCCATAGCGGCCAATTCACCTTCATATTTTTTATGAAGTTCTTCTCCAAATCTTTTTACTTGTTCAGGAGTAAGCCCCAATTTTCTAGCTGTCCTTTCGTAAAATCTTCAGGAACTCACGCTTTGGGTGCCAGAGGATTTCTCTCTTTGTTTTTCTGGGCCAAGGATTTCTCTTTGGGCATTTCGTTAACCCCTTTTGGGCTAACCAGTTCTTTTGAACTCGCTGGCTTCTTTTTAGAACACTCTGTATAGATGTGTCCTTCAACTTTACAAATCCAGCACCTAACATCTTTTGATGCTACAGTTTTTCTTTTCGTTCTTGAAGAACCAGAGCTATCACTCTTGGGATTTTGTTTCCTTTTTTCAACTTTCTTTGTGCATTGTTTCCGAGTGTAACCCTCCCTTTTACAGATCCAATATAGCTTGTTCTTAGCAGGAGGGTCCATCTGTAAAATTAGACAATTCACGAGAAAAAGAATCAGCTATTATATTTTTATCAGAAGGAATATATTCAATATCAAACCTGTAATAGCTAAACCATTCTTGCAATCTTAAAAGTCTAGTTTGCCTAGCCTCCTTAAGATTCAGATTCATAAATCCTTTTACATGGGTTGAATATGTTCTAATTACGAACATCTTAGGAGCCAGGAAGATATAAAATGCTTTTATACCATTTTTAACTGCTAATACTTCCTTTTCATGAATTAGATAATTAATTTCGGATCCTTTAAAGGTTCCATACCAATACTTACGGATTTTTTCCGGTTTCCTAATTTTGATTTTTAATACTGCTCCCCAAGATTTTTCTGAAGCATCTGCTTCTAGGACTAACTCATCTGTATATGATGGTAAATTAAGACAAGGTAAATTTTTCATTTTATTTTTTACCTGAATGACAGCCTGAGTGTCCTCATTATCCCAAAACCAAGGAACTTTATCATAATTTTTTTTTGATATTCTTCCTAGGTCTTTGGATAAGTTTTTCACAAATTTTCTAGCATAGTTAGAAAGTCCACAAAATCTTTGTACTTGCTTCCTATATTCTAATTCGTTAGGAAAGTTAATATTTTTTTCAAAAAGTGGCTTTGTAGCCTAATTTTTCCCTTTTCAATTTCCATTCCTAAAAACTTTATATTTTCCTTAAACCATTCTATCTTTCTTTCAGATAAAATCATACATTCATGTTTGAAGATATCAGTTATTTGTTCAAGATGACTCATGTATTATTTTTCATTATTACTAAAAACTAACACATCGTCTATATAGACCACACAAAAATTTTTCAATGCTTTAAATACATTGTCCATTTTGAGTTAAAACACGCCTGGAGTATTTTTCAGGCCGAATGGCATTACCAACCATTCATACATCCCTTAAGGTGCATTGAAGACTGTTAGGACTACATATTCTTCTTCCATCTTTACCTACCAATAACCACTTTTTAGATCAAATTTAGAAAAGATAGAAGGTTGTTTAAGACTTACCCTATCTATTACATCACCTGCTGTAGGGATCTTGTAACTATCATCCTTGGTTGCTTTGTTTACCTGACGATAGTCTATAACCATTCGTGCATTTCCTCACACCTACTCTGCATGGTTTATTACCATAAAGGCTGGACTAGAATGTGGACTATTACTATCCCTAATCAACCTTTTTTCGAGCAGTTCATGAATCTGTTTGTCAAATTCCTCTATCATCTCATTGGTATTTATTATGTTTCTAGTTCTGATAATAGTGTTGGGATCTTTCAGTTCTAATTTAGCAGTAATACCATTTAGCACACATAACTTTAACGGGTCATCACTAAAATTATCAGCTAATTTTATAAGAAACTTATCCCACTTAGTTCCTTTCAGCTGGGGATGTGTAATAGGGTTTTCTATCACAACTTGTGCTTTAAAACACAACTCTTCATACCACAAGGTATCCTTTGATTTCTGATCAAATAAACAATCTAACCAAGTTTCACCACGCCGAGCTCGCACTCTGAATGCTTGCTCACATGGCATAGATCCACACAATTCTGATATTTTAACTGGATAAAATCCAAATTTTAATTTATTTTTAGGATTTGACAGAGATGTGATTTTTACACCTCCAATTGAGATGTAATTGTTGTCCTGCACAAAAGGTTTATTTTCTTTTTGTCCTTTTAGGAAAGCATTTCCTAAAATGATATCTACGTCAAGATCAGGGAATGTAAGGACCTTATCAATAGTAAACTTTTATCCACTAATGATAACAGGAACTTGTTTTACAAATTGTATTACCAAGTTCACTTCTCCTCCTTCCATACGTAGTATCATAGGCTGGGACAATGGTTTTCACCATTCATCAGGGAGTGCATTAGGTCTAGTACTAGTGATTATTGCACCTGTGTCAACTAACGCATCCAAAGAGTAATCATAATAACCAAAGAATTTAAATGTTAAAGAAATATATATACTCAAACCTGATTCTTCTGTACCGAATATCTTTGATGATGCCATGGTATCAGGACATACCATCGTCCAAACATCCTCAAAAGGAATTGACTGTTGTTGAAAATTTTTCTATATTTCTTTTACAACCTCAGGGATTAATGTTAGATGCTTAATCATTCTTGCATTTTCCCTAATTTCTTCATCTTCATATACAGGTAGGTTTATAGTTCTATATCCTACAATGGTTCTACTATCCAAAGATGATTGTGCTTCTTCCTAGACTGGTGTCTTAGAAACTTCCTCTCTAATTACTGAAGAAATGGAATTACTTCTAGGTAATCGAGAAACATAATATGATCTTCTAGGAGTCTCAAAAATCATAAGATTTCTCATAGGTTCTTCTAGGTTTAAGATGATGTTTCTACCTCTTTGTGTGATTTGAGAGGAACCTATTGATCGTGATGTTTCTGCTGGTTCTTAGAGAACCCAACTCCTAGGCCAAGATAACTCTAAAGGATTAATTTCTTTTCTTTGTAATTGCCTATAGTTATCTGAACCCTCATCGAATAACTCTACTATTCTAGAGATATTCCTCACTCCAGGATTGGTTGTATTAATCAGCCTAAAAATTATCCTAGTGTGATATGCTAAATATTTAGCCTGGGAATTCATTCTGTTCATATTCATGAATTTAATCCTAAGTGATAAAGAATTACCCAAACACTTATCCTTCACTAACATCATATAGTTAGGATAAGTCTGGAACCAAACTGGTCCATGTGCAAGGTTGGTTTGACCCCCTGATATTAGCTGGTCTTGGAACAAATTCCATCTTTTGTCTAGTACAACTGTTATCACAGGACTATCTGCTGGCAAATTGAACAATGGTATCAGTCCTATTTGAACAAGACCAATATGAATATATTGATATGTTCCCTTTGATTTAGCTACTAATTCTCTTATTTTTGGTAAATTAATCAAAGGGATGTCTAACATTTCTAGTTCTGTACTAGAAACCTGAGCCGTAGATTCTGATTGGGAGACATCAACTATTGACCTAAAACTGAATTTAGATTTGCTGTAAATAGTATTGATATCTACCTTTGGGAGTTTCCATTCTAGGCAACTCTTGGATGGATCATCATACTGGAAAGATTCTTCCTGTACCAGAGAAGTATCTAAAGGGATCATTTATTCATCTATGGGTCCTTCTTTCACATTAATTATGAATAGCTGGGTTGTCCACAGATCAGATTCATTTATATCAGTTTCATATTCAGAAAATACTTTATAAACATAATCTATTTTAGAATCTATGTCAGAATATTCATCTTCTTCTATTGGTTCATATACAAGATTCTCATCTTCGAAGAAAATTTGACTAAGATTTTCTTTTCGCTTGTTCTTTTGTAGACATACATTTGCTTTGTGATCTTTTGAACCACAAATCCAGCAACAAGAATAACTGCTAAGAGGTTTCCCTTGCGGGCACCTAGGGACTCTACCATATTTTTTCTAAAGGCCTCTATCTTGTCTTTATCCCTAACGTTGGTTTTCCTTCTAATAAACCTAAGGTTTATTAGACCTCCTTTTGTTGTTTCTATCATTTTTTGATATTCTTCTTTTTTTATATCCTTTAAATTTTTTCTTTTTTGTATCACAAGAAGAACATCCTGCTTCATATTTCTTTCCTATCCCCTTTTCATTTATTGTAGTACACTCGTACCTACCAAGAACATATTCAATATGAGAGCAACCACTTTTGTTCAAATAAAGAAGACGTTTTGCATCTTGTCTTACTTGAAGTTCAGTATATGCCTTTCTCAAGGCATACCTAACTGACTATATTTTATCTTCTAATCCATCAACCATTTTTCCTTCATTTAGGAGGAGTTGATAGGCATTTTTTGCTACCTCTGGCCATGGTTCTGGGAGCTTAGCAAAAAATAATATTGACATATAATTTTGAGCATTAAGATCAAGATTATAATAATATTTCTGAAATTCACATGCATAGTTATCAAAATAACACATGTCACATATCTGTAGTTTTATCAATGTCATTAAGGACTATTCTCTCTCTAATGACTCTGTTGATATTGAGAAACCACAAAACTCTCTTTTCAGGGCATCTACGATGATAGCTAGAACCTCATCTACTAGAACTGCTTTCCTAATTTCATCTCTAATAGAGGTTTGAACTACTAGCTGATCCCAAAATTTCTGAGCGTTGCCAACCATGGTGGCTTTGCAAAGTTCGTAGGTGGCCTCAATTGAGTAACTACCTGCTCTAGTTGTAAACCTGATCATGGTAATCCACTCATCTATTCTTTCAGAAGCATACTTTTCACAATCTAAATTTAGAAAAGCTGCTGGGGTGATTACGAGCCTTAATGGATTATCCCTAGGCTGAAACTCTGGTTTCGTTCTATAGGGATAGTTTGTTTATATTTTGCCCTCTTCGTAGCAAGAAGCTCATTAAATGTTCTATCATCTAAATGCAAAGGAGTTTCTTCTACCAGACCTAAAGATTTTCTAAGGTTTTCAGCTGCTTTGTTACTTTCCTGATTAGCAGCTCTAATATCAGGGTCAGTAATATAAGGAACTATTTTGTCTTTCCTTAATTGCAAAATTTCTTTTTCAGAAAGAGGTTTTTTCAAAACTCTTTCTCGCTCAATTGCATCAAGCCTATCATTCACCAGTTTTCCTACTTCTTTTGCTAAATCATTTCTTTGTTCTAGTGAATCGCCTATATTTCCTTTTGCATGCACCTGCTCAAGGAGAAGGCTCACTTCATTATGAATATTTTGGAATGAAGTCAATCCTGAAGGATTTGAGCTGACACTTTCTTCTCTATCTAATTTTCCCATTTTTTATCTAGAAATACTGGGTGTATTTTCAATTTTTTCTTTATTTTTTAAAAATATTACCCAATTTTCTAGACCTGGAGAATTTTCCCAGAGAGCAAGAAAAAAGTCAATTTTTCTGAAGTGCAATTTTTTCCAAATTAAATAATATCTTTTTAGATTATCACTCCAATTTGAAGTTCTAGAGGTTACTAGAGGAGTATCTTGATCTAAAATGGCTAATTGATTAAAAACTGGATACTGCTCTTCTATAAATTCAATTATATTAGCTACACCACAATATTCACGGGTAATTTTATTTTCTAAGGGAAAATTTCTATAAATAGAATCAATTCTAATTAATTCGTCCCTATGTTTAATTCTCCCACAAACCCAAGAATATTCCCACTATATCAGTGGATGCTTTTTTCTGTCTGTAATCGAAAAGTGTTTTATATTATTATATACTCTTCCAAGGATTAATGAATTCCCTCCAAAAATTTCATCCATAAACTAGCAATTTAAACAACTTTTGGACCTATATGAAAAGTATTTTGAAAATTAGGAACCAAAATGTAATTAAATGTTAGTTTATTTCAGGAAATGGACTTTTATATTTTAAGAACTAAAATTCAGAGATTTTATCATTACAAAATAAAGTTAAAGGACCATAAAGTGCGTTAGTCTAAAGTTGAGAGACGATGACTGAAACTAATCCCAAACAAGTATTTGCAAGGGAGAAGAATTGAAGAGAGAAATATTTGATTTTTATTTTTTAATTTCTTTTTATTTTAAGAATTTCAAACAAAATTAAATTTTATAGTTTTAAATAAGATAATAAATAGTTAAAAATATTCAACTCAAATTGTAAATGTGTGATTCAAGTTTATTTATTTTTTATTTTCTATTCTAAAATCTTTGATATTTAACATTTTTTAAAAGTTATGTGTATTTTATTTTTCTCCTTGCTCAAGTTTATGCTATGATACACTCAAATTGTTAATGTATTCATGGGTTTTACTTGATTTTTAACTTTCAAGTAATGATATATTTCTCTAAAGTTTTAATTTTTAAAATTATTACTTAAAAAAATATATATTTGCAAAATTTTATCTTTTTTTATTCATTATTTTAAATCAAAAGGGAAAATATAAAATATATTTTCAATTGCTATTATATGTGAAATAAATCTATATGAAAGCTATTTGATTTGTAAATAATTTTTTTAAAAAAATTCATTTATAAATAAATTATATTTTTATATATTAAATATACATTTATTTTAAATTTATATCATTACTAATTTATAAACTCTAATAATTTTCATAGAATTTAATTTAAATATAATTAAATTTATAAAATTAATGATATAAATATTTTAAATAAATTCTTATTGATGTCAAAATAAATGTGAATTTATAATTTATAATCATTTATACTATTTTTTTTGGTTACAATTATCTCACTGACCAAAATTTCTGACACCGCCAAGATGGTGGAGTCATTAAGAAAAGCATATTTTATTTATTTTGTTAAAATCAAATTTTTTATGTTAAATTGATAATAATTTATTTTGATTCATCTGTCTAATTGTTTTTTCTTATTTTTAAGTTTTAAAACGATATTTTAAATTAATCACTTAAATATTAAAAAAAAAATTTAATTTTTTTACGTTTTATATCTATTTTAAATAAATTCAAATATTTTTTTATATATTACAAAAAATTTCAGATTTAATATTTATTTTCTTAAGTAAAAATTAAACTGAGGTGACTTTTAAAATGATAATATAATCACAGTTGTTAAAATCAAATTGAATCAATTAATTGAACCAAAAAATTGAGAATTGAATCAAAGATCGATTTGGTCACCTTCAAAAATTTATCTCTCAAAAATTAGTTGAAAAACCAGTAAATCAGCCGATTAACCAGTGAATTGGTTGAATTAGACCAATTTTTCTAATTTCAGTGGGTTAGATTTTTTTTTTAATTTTTTTAATTTTTATCAAAAATAATAAACGTCAAATTATATTTATATTCATCATATATATATATATAATAAATGTCAAATTATATATATATATATATATATATATATATATACTGATTTTTTTTTATTTAATCGGTTCGATCTCGGTCAAATTTTTGATATTTGACTCTCTACCCTCACTGATTTTTTAACCGATCCGATTTTATAAATATTGAATATAATCCTAAATTAAATCTAAAATTAATTTTAAATTTAGTGAAACTAATTAAAAAGAATGAAAGACCAATTGAAACTTTAATTTTAATTAAAATAATTCAGATAAATATAAAAATTAATTTTAAAGTTAATGAAACTAATTAAAAAGACTTTTAAGCTTACAACTTGTAGCTATAGGCATCACTCAGAAGCAGACACTATATTGGATATACCGAATCAGTGAGAGAGACGGGGAGACTCGTCAATCTGTCAAAGGTAGTTAGCCCGTCACCGCGCCACATGTCGATAAAATAGTGAGCAAAGGACCAAAGCTCAAGAGTCTTTCTTAGCTCAAGTCATCGCTCTATTTAATTTAAAAAAATATAAAAATGAAAAGTAAATTATACAATCTTTAACTTTTATTTATTTATTTATATTAAATTTATATTATTTTATAAAATAATCCTCACATATATATTAAAAATAAAAATAAAAATAATTTTTTATTAACTAATTTTTTATTCAATTTAATAATTACAATTTTTTATTAAATAATTAAAATTTAGTTTATAATTTTCATGACTTATTAATATGTATATATATATATATACATTAAGATATTTTAATTATTTCATATAAATTTAATTAAAGTTTTGAATGAAATAAAAGTAAAAAAAATATTAATTATTTTTTTTAAAGAAATAAACTTTTCTAATTAAATTAAAATTAATGAATAAAATAATGTTTTATTTTAATTTTAAAAAATATCTAAAAACTAAAAAAATAGCAAATAAAAGAAGTCGTCAAATCAAAATCAACAAAACAAAACCCTTATACAGTGAAGCTAAAACTTCAATTCAGGCACCAAAAAGTCTTTCCATTTGCATTTCCCCTAAAATCAATTTAGGGTTTTCTACTTGTTGCTGCTATTCCTGCTTGATCGATCGATATCAGTACCAGTTAACAACAAGAAATTGCAAACGATCATCAATTTCTCATGGAGGTAAACAACGAAACTTCTTCTCGGTTTTGCTTTTTGAAACTCTAGTTTTACTGTAATTATGCCAATATGAATTATTTTACTTTGACTTTTGTTACTGCACTTTTTCAGTGGCCTTGGGCGAATTTAAATACTTTTTTTTTTTTTTTTTAACTTTGTTGATATCAGTATTATATATAAATTCGGTAGATCATTCTTGTGAATTTTGAGTTTATTTTATGCGTGATGTGTCTGTAGGTTATGTATTTGGTTTTAAAAGCTTATGCTAAGGATGTTTGATTTAACAAAATTTCGTTTCTATTGCTACAATCAGCTGAATTTTACAGTTGTTAGTTGTTGCACAATTAGATGTATTTCCTGGATTTGTATACATCATGCGTATTTGGAATAAATCAATATGAAAGCCATTTGATTTTTAAATAATTTTTTTTTTATTTATTTATAAATGAATTCTATACTTCAATTTTTTATATATTAAATATGAATTCATTTATAATATTATTCTTTCATGGTTAAAATGAGGTGACGTTCATGGGCTTGTAGTTGATGTTACCATATTCTTGGGTTTGATTTTCTTAATTAGTTTTTTTTCTCGAATCATATGAAATGCCAATTTTTTATGATTGTCAATATGAGTATACATATGCTGTAACTATGATGAAATGCCAGTTTTTTATGATTGTAAATATGAGTATACATATGCTGTAACTATGATGAAATGCCAATTTAATGAGAATTACAATTCATTTCTTTGTGGTTTTGTCTTCTAGGGAATGGAAGAGAACAAGAAGTCTGAGGCAAATTTGACATCAGCTGCAGCTTTTGTCGAAGGTGGAATCCAGGAGGCCTGTGATGATGCTTGTAGCATATGCCTTGAAGCTTTCTGTGATAGTGATCCGTCAACTGTATGTACAGCAGATGTCAATGCATTATTAATTTGATTTTTTATCAACATTAGGAATTTGGGCTTTCCTTTTGCAGGTGACCAATTGCAAGCATGAATTCCATCTTCAGTGCATTCTTGAATGGTATATTCATTTATTTATATCTGAGAATTTCTTGTATTCAGCGTCTGTTTGATAGTTTTGGGCCCATAATAGATATGCTTTTAGGTTAATAATTCATGGATGCCAACTTTAAAAATAGGAGTTCTTTTTATTTTAGTTTGGATGTTGGGATTGACCTTGCTTTGGCTCCTAAAAGTACCTTATGTCAATCTAGATATAGTGACGGAGAATAGGAAGACAAAAACCTTCAAATTCAATGATTCAAGCTTAAAATTATGGTCTAGATTTAGTATCGGCTTTATTGAAAAAATTATGAAGTAATTCTGGCCCTTTTAGAGTTATAATTATATATATATATATTCTTATATAATGCATCTGATGGTTCATTACTTTAGGTATTAAGGGCAGTTTTGTAGTTTTCAGATTTACTTGAAAATCTTTCTCTGTTTCTTTTGGAGTCTTTGTGTTTATTTTATTGTCTTATTTTAAAGTTTTTGTGGGTTTAGAATAATATTATTTCTTTTAGTTTATTTTAGGAGTCTAAATCCTTTAGTATAGGTGCTTTCAGGTTGTCCTATTGTTGCTTGCAACCAAAAAGGCAAATTGGCAATTAAACACATCATTTTTGTTACTAGGGCACTTCAAAACTCGAGGCTGAGTTTTTTCCAAAAAGGGCAGAATGATGAAGAATAGGAAGACAAGAAACTTCAAATGCAAGAATCCAATCTTAGAATTATGGTTTAGATTTAATATGGTCTTTATTAGACAAATTATAAAGTAATTCCATCCCTTTTAGAGTTATAATTATAAGTAGTTTTGTAATTTTTAGCTTTGCTCGAAAATCTTTCCCTATTTCTTTAGGAGTTTTTATGTTTATTTTTTAATGTTTTATTTTAGAGTTTTTGTGGGCTTAGGATAGTATTATTTCTTTTAGTTTATTTTAAGAGTCTAAATCCTCAAGTTTAGGTGTTTTCAAGTTTTCATATTGTTGCTAGCAACCAAAAAGGCAAAATGACAATTAAACAACTCATCATTTTTGTTACTAAGGCACTTCAAAACTTGAGGCCGAGTTTTTTCCAATAAGGAGAGAATGACGGAGAATAGGAAGACAAAAAACTTTAAATTCAATGACTCATGCTTAGCATTATGGTTTAGATTTAATATGGTCTTTATTGGTCAAATTATAAAGTAATTCCAACCCTTTTAGAGTTATAATTATAGGAATATTTATATAATGCAGCTGCTGGTCCATTACTTTAAGTATTAAGGCCAGTTTTATAATTTTCAGTTTTGCTCAAAATCTTTCCCTATTTCTTTAGGAGTCTCTATGTTTATTTTAATATCTTATTTTAGAGTTTTTATGGGTTTAGGATAATATTATTTCTTTTAGTTTATTTTAGGAGTCTAAATCCTTATAGGATGTGGATTAGTTTAGAAGTCCTTTACTTAAAAGATTTAGAAGTTGTTTTAAGTCTATAATATCTAGCATTGTAATGCTTTTAATTAAGTTCAGTAATTGAATAAAAAAAAAAATAGTAATTATGCTATTTTGAGTTGTATGACGCAATTCAACCATAGGTGTGATGCTATGGAATATTAGGTGTGATGCTATGGGATATTAGGTGTGATGTCCAAGAAAGTTTAGGTATGAAGGTTAAACTATTTTATTTTATTATACTGTTCACATCATTGTTCATAATGCTTTAATTTCTCTAATACAATCCCACAATTTCCTGTTGTTGCTTAATTTCGTTTTTCAAACTCCATTCTTTAAAAACCTAGCCTCCCTTCTATAGTTTCTACCCATCCTAACCTCCATATAAACCCAAATTTATTTCTTTATAACCAACTCTCCAACCCGTCCTACGTCATATAGCACGTTGTAAGATTTACTTTGGCATGTGATAAGTGGTATAACTAGTTATTGATAACAGTATATCATCCAAATACATGGAGGAGCTTTTAAGATGCGGAATAAATTATGTCATTACATCCTTACTGTAAAGCCTAATCCTACCGCAATTGTATATAATGACAAGCTTATGGTTCAAATCATTCGTTTTTATAAATGCAACTAATAGTTTAAGAGAACCTTATCATGTATCTAAGGTCCTATTAGGGATGTGAATTGAGCCTTCATAATGTTGCATGCACGCAAGATACAAGACGATAAATGTTTTTTCCTTCAGTAAATCATCAAACTAGTTAGAGTGATTTGTGAAACTTTTGGACCTGCATTGGAGATTGACTAGACAACTTAGCTTTCATTTAACATTTTAAATATATTTGTTGTGTTAGTTATATATATGAATGTGTCTAGTTTACTCAACTGTCAACACTGACATAGTTTCGTGCATATTAGATTTATCAAGCTGTGGATGTATGTCAAGGGTAGTTTTTTCAACATTGTGAATAAGGTGCAAGTTGATAAGATTTGATGGATTGACAAAAAAGGGAGGAATGTCAAGTTTAGTACTCATTTTTGTTCGCACAAGATGAGGTGCAAGATAAGAATGTTATTCTATGAAAAACTAAAATGCCTTGAAAGTATACCCATTTCACTTAACCCCAACGCCCCTTTCTCTTGTTTGGTTGGGAAGCTATGTGGATTTTGTAATGTAGCATGTGGAGAGGACTACATTTTGATGGAAAGAAATGAGGAGAAGAAAGGAGAGATTTGCTTCAAAGGTGGGAAAAAGAGGAGAGGGAAAGTAATGCAAGTTGCCCTTCAGATTTAGGGTTGAGAAAAGATACTCAAGGAGGGAGGAAGAGTAGTAGTAGTATATAATTTCATTTCATTTTTTCACTATTTTGATCTTTTTGCTTTTGAAATTCCAAAAGTAACTTTAATTTTATCTTGTCCTGTTAATAGCTTTCTTTTCCTTCCTTCTGTACCTTTCACCCTCTAAACAAACAAGGGGAGATAGTAACCACTTCAACTTCCCTTTCCTTCTAGTCTCCTCCGTTTCATTTTCTCTTTTTCATTTCTCTTTCTGTGCAATCTACCATACAAGGCAGAGCTTCATTAGGGCATGGAGCCCCAAATTTTCATAAACTTCATAATATATATTATTAGATAAATATAAATATAAAGATTTAATGCATTTCTGTTGTTGCCCCCCTCCCCTCTTCTACTACCCTAAGAAAAGAATTCTTTGTTTATTTTATCACTTATACTTATTTATATTTAATAAGAATAAAAAATAAATAATCTTGATTTATAGCACGAAAAATTAAAAATGATGTGGTAAATTTAGCTCTCTTATAATTTTTTACTTAATTTTTGCTCATTAGTTTGAAAGCAATACATAACAAGGTATGGGATGCCAGTTCCCATGTTAAAAGAAAGGTGATTGAATGCTCTTATATTTTGATGATTGGTTACTTGTGTAAACAAAATTGTTTCTTGTCAGTTTTGTCAATGCCCTTTTTGAAACTCATCTAAGATTGAAAAATTCAATTGAACTACTCTTTCTCATATAAAAGGTAGAAAGAAAATAGGATGAATCAAAGCTGATTTATTTATGATCTGATGTGAAACTGATGAACTTAATGTAGTTATGTCTGTGTTATTGCAGTTAAAGTCGGAGGTAACTTGTATTGGTCAATTTTTGAACAGTTAATTAAAAAGGGTGAGTTTTGGATGATGCTTTGCTTTAGATTCTGAGGGAAGATAGCTATTCTAAGACTTGGGGGTGGAGTTGAGGTGGTAGGGGGTTCTTATTGCTATTAAGTTGATTGCTAGAATTGTTCTTGTTTCAGTTGAATTCTGGATTTTTGCAGAACTGGAAATTTTTTTTTTAATGTTTCTCAATTATGGGACCTATAATTTTAAACCAACATAGGAGTTGATCATCTAATCTGTCACATACTATAGGAAGAGGTGGAAAAGAAATAAGAAGTTTTAATTGATTTGTAAGTAAAAAGAGTAGAGAATAAAGAATAAGGCTGTTAGCTAAGTAGTTAGCTGTATGCAGGAATCTAGGAGGTTGTTATGGATTAGTTGCCACCTAAGCAATACAACTGTATATTTGTAACTGACTAACTGATGTGATAGGAAGTATAAAACCTGTAACCCGATCCATAGAGCATTCATCCAGAAAAGTTAATAAAAAATCAGCCTCTTCTTCTAAAATTCTCTTCTCTCCCTCTCTGAAATTCTCTCTTTCTCTTCCTAAAATTCCTCTGTTCTTCTCTGTTTGTTCCTTAAAACCCTAATTCTCTTGATAACTAAACTGTCAAACTTAACATTTGGTATCAGAGCTTCTACGTGTGGGAGATTCACTCTGAATTTAACCTCTAGAAGCAGTGCACATACTAACCAAATCTATAGTTATAAGCAGTGAAGGAGTTCGAGTGTCTGAAATAGAGGAACAACTTCGAGCCTTACAGGAAACCACATTAAAAAATATGACAGAATTCCAAGATTTCAAAGATAAGAGCACATAAATGTTTGATAAGTTGAGGGCCTTCATGATTAGGTTAGCCCTAGAAAAAGGAAAAGAAGCAGTCAGTATCAACGAAGGGGGAGAATCAAGGAGTAACAGAAACCCTGTCAATAGAGAAAGAGGCTTACTGCCAAACCCTCTTGGGGGTTGGATAGGCAGTACCAGTGCTACTGCAACTCAGTTTCAGACAGATCATCCAGACCTAAGAACTACCACAGATCATTTTGGAGGTAAAAATTCATTTTGCCCTAAAGTGAAATTGTTAACCTTTGATGGAGTAGAACCAAGAGTCTGGTTAAAGAAGTGTGTCAAATATTTTGACATATGCCAGGTTCCTGAGGAACAAATAATAGGGTTAGCAAGTTTATATCTGATAGGCAAGGCTGATTCCTGGTTTCAAAATTGGAACAAGGGAAAAACTAGCTCTTGGGATGAATTTGAAGGAGCTTTGTGTGAAAGATTTGGGGAGGATGAGATGGATGATATTGTAGAGGAGTTTATGAGACTTAAACAAGAAGGAACAGTATTAGAATACCTAGATAGATTTGAGGATTTGAGAATCAGGCTGGAAAGGTATATGCCTGAGCTTAGAAAAACTTATTTCTTGTCTGGGTTTGTGGGGGGATTAAAGGAAGAAATTAGATTGATGGTATGAATGTTGAAACCTAATTCTATTGCAAAAGCAGTGGAAATAGCTAGGTTGCAGGAAAGAATCCTTAACAAGAACCCTAAAAGTCTCCAAACAAGTCACTGGAATCCAGAACCAGCATATAATCCAACTGGATCCTATCCTTATACTACCTCAAATACTTCTATTAAACCTATCTCTTTTGTTCCTTAATCATCTAGACCACCAAATCTGACTTATATCCCTAAACCAGATAACATTACTTAGAAACCACCACAAACTATCAACAGTAGTAACAACCACCTTGCAAACTCAACCAAAAATACCAATTTTACTGCAAGATCCTTTCCACCACCACCTACATTTAACATAAATCTCACCAGGAATTGCTACAAATGTGGGGATAGGTATTTCCCTGGACATCAATGTCAACCTAAAACCCTAGCAGCCTTGGTTTCTGGAGCAGAGCTAGAAATGGAAATAGGTACTGAAGATCAGGAGGTGATGGAGGAAGAAGGGGTGATGGGGGAAGAGTTGGAGTTATCTGTGCATGCCATCGAGGGAAGTCAGGGAGCTAAAACAGTAAGGATTTTAGGAAATTATCAAAACAGACAATTTGTAATTCTGATAGACAGTGGGAGTACTAATAGCTTCTTAGATCAGAGAATAGCTGGAGAATTGAAATTGGTTGTAATCAAGATACCTGCAACCTCAATTAAGGTTGCTGATGGAAGAAGTCTACTTTGTGAACACCAATGCCAAGCCTTTCAGTGGAAGATGCAAGATCATAAATTCTCTTTTGATTTGAGGGTTTTGGAGCTTGGTGGTTTTGACATAATCCTTGGTGTAGATTGGTTAAGGAGTTTCAATCCCATTCTGTTTAACTTTGATGAACCTAGCATTTCCTTTCACCTGAATGGCAAACAAGTGACTGTTAAGGGGATGACTCAGGATAGCAGTTGGAAGGGAACCAATAGCATCTTGAAAAGGAAGGGGCAGGATTTTCGGGCTCCTTTATTTTGCATCTGCAACATTGAACCCACAACCGCCTCAATTCCTTGCAAAACCATAACAACCCCTAACCTTTGTTACACTGATATCACAGTAAGTTCTCACTCTTGCAACATGGAGATCCTAGCAAACCTCAATCCCCGCAACTTATACAACATTACAACCACAGGAAAACCCACTCTATCAACTGAACTTGTACCACATCAAACCAATACAAACCTGGATATTTTATTAGACACTTACAAGGATGTCTTCCTTGAACCTAAATATCTCCCACCTTTTAGGAGCCATAATCATTCAATTCTCTTATTGCCTAATACTTAACCTATTAACATAAGACCTTATTGATATCCCCACTTTCAAAAACAAGAAATTGAAAAATTAGCTACTGAAATGCTACATACCTTTGTAATTCAGCCAAGCACTAGCCCCTTTTCATCACCCGTGTTACTAGTTAAGAAAAAAGATAGAAGTTGAAGGTTTTGTATAGACTATAGGAGACTCAATGATGCAAATATTAAGGATAGATTTCCCATACACATTATTAAAGACTTGTTGGATGAATTACATGGAGCACAATTTTTCTCCAAACTAGATTTAAGAGCTGATTACCACCAGATTAGGATGCAGCCTGATGACATTCCTAAGACAGCCTTTAGGACACATCAAGGGCACTATGAATTCACTGTTATGCCCTTTGGGCTAACCAATGCTCCTGCTACCTTCCAAGCCCTTACGAACACCATCTTTCAGCCCCATCTTAGGAAGTTTGTCTTAGTATTTTTTGATGATATTTTAGTATATAGCCACACCTTGGAAGAGCACCTACAACACTGAGCCATTGTACTTCAAACCTTAAGGGACCAGACCTTATTTGCCAAATTGTCTAAATGCTCTTTTGCCCAACCAGAAATAGAGTACTTAGGCCACATAATTTCAGGCAATGGTGTAGCCACTGACCCTAAAAGGATTAAAGCAATGCAGTAGTGGCCTGTCCCTTCAACAGTGAAGGAGTTAAGGGCATTTTTAGGGCTGACAGGCTATTATAGGAAATTCATCTATCACGATGGCATACTCAGCAAACCTCTTACTGATCTCCTTAAAAAAGAGGCCTTCAAGTGGAATCCAGCAGCTCAGCAGGCCTTTCAAGACCTTAAGGAAAGGATGACTCAAGCACCTGTCTTGGCTTTGCCTAATTTCACTTTGCCTTTTATAATTGAAACAGATGCCAACAATTGGGGTATGGGAGCAGTTCTGCAGCAACAAGGACACCCCATAGCATTTATTTCACAAGCCTTTGGCCCTAGGAGCAGATCTCTGTCAGTTTATGAGAAGGAATTGTTGGCTATCACCTATGCAGTCACTAAATGGAGGCACTATCTAGAGCAAGGTGAGTTTTTCATCAAAACCGACCATGAAAGCATCAAGTATTTGCTGGAACAGAGGCTGCACGCTAACCTACAGCAGAAGGGGATATCTAAATTACTTGGGTTAGATTACAAGATTTTATATAGGAAGGGAGTAGAGAACGAAGTGGCTGATGCATTGTCAATAAGGGATTCTAATTCTGAGCAAGCTGGCAGCAGTAATTACTCTTTGCACTCCCATATTCTACCTACCTGGATGAACCATATAATCAGCACCTATGACCATGATGGCAAGGCTACTGAATTACTGCAACAGTTGGCAGTAGATAAAGAATCTCAACCTGGATTTCAGCTAAAAAATGGAGTTTTAATGTACAATGATAGATTGTACATTGGCAACACTACCTCCCTCAAGCAGTAGTTAATTCAAACCTACCATAGCAGTGTCCTTGGGGGCCATTCTGGAATTCAAGTAACCTATGTCAGGTTACAAAAACACTTCTTCTGGCCTAAAATGTTGAAGGAGGTTAAGGAGTGGGTTCAAAGGTGTGATGTGTGTGCAAAATGCAAGCCTGAGCATTGTGGATATCCTGGTCTTCTACAGCCCTTACCCATCCCATCTCAGGCTTGGCAGCATATCTCAATAGACTTTATTGAACAACTACCTAAATCTAAAGGGAAGGATACCATTCTGGTGGTGGTCTACAGACTCACAAAGTATGCTCACTTCCAGCCCTTAGCACATCTTTTCACAGCCACAATAGTAGCCAATTTGTTCCTCACTGAGATTTTTAAACTCCATGGCGTTGCACAGTCAATTGTTTCAGACAGAGACAAGATATTTACAAGTGTGTTTTGGAGAGAACTCTTTAATTTTTTAGGCATAACACTTAATTACAGCACTGCATATCACCCACAGTCTGATGGCCAGACAGAGAGGGTAAATCAGTGCCTTGAAAACTACTTGAGGTGCATGACTCACCACCAACCTAAAGCTTGGTGCAAGTGGCTACCCCTAGCTGAATAGTGGTATAATTCTTCCCACCATACTGCCATTAAAATGTCTCCCTTTGAAGCTTTATATGGTTACTCTCCACCCTTTCCTCCCATCCTTCTGCCTAAATCATTTAAGGTAGCAGCAGTGGGTGAACTTATGCAATCCAGACAACAAATTTAGAGATTTTAAAGGAGAATTTGGCCTTGGCACAAAATAGGATGAAACAACAGAAAGACAAGCATAGGACAAAAAGAGTATTTGAAGTAGGGGACTGGGTTTACTTAAAGTTGCAGCCCTATAGACAAACTTCCCTAGCCTTAAGGTATAATCTGAAACTGTCTGCTAAGTATTATGGTCCATTTTACATTTTGGCAAGGATAGGAACAGTGGCTTATAAGCTTCACCTGCCCACTACAACATCCATTCACCCAGTTTTCCATGTTTCATTACTTAAGATGAAGCTGGGGGAAGGTGTTACACCACTAGTAGACTTGCCAACTATGGAGGAGGACTTAGTAGTAGTAGAACCAGAATAGGTACTCCAAACCAGAACCATCACCAGGAACAACAAAGAAGTTTTTCAAGAATTGATCAAGTGGAGGAACCTGCCTAATGAAGATTCTACATGGGAAGACTATTCCTTCATTTCAGCACAATTTCCTGCTACTTCTCTTTCTTGGGGACAAGAAAGAGCTGATGGAGAGGGTATTGTCACATATTATAGGAAGAGGTGGAAAAGAAATTAGAAGTTTTAATTGATTTGTAAGTAAAAAGAGTAGCGAATAAAGGATAAGGCTGTTAGCTAAGTAGTTAGCTGTATGCAGGAATCTAGGAGGTGGTTATGGATTAGTTGCCAACTAAGCAATACAACTGTATACTTGTAACTGACTAACTGATGTAATAGGAAGTATAAAACCTGTATTCGGATGTAATCGGATCCATAGAACATTCATCTAGAAAAGTTATAAAAAATCAGTCTCTTCTTCTAAAATTCTCTTCTCTCTCTAAATTCTTCTCTCCCTCTCTGAAATTCTCTCTTTCTCTTCCTAAAATTCCTCTGTTCTTCTTTGTTTGTTCCTTAAAACCCTAATTATCTCGATAACTAAACTGTCAAACTTGACATAATCCTAGTGTTTCTCATATGTGTAATTGTTTGTGATTACTTATTGAGAATTTCTGCTTGGAGGTTTTGAAATAATTTATTGCTCATCGGTGAAACCATGTAGAATTTATTCAAAAGTATCAATATTGAGACGAAGTGTAAAAGGAAATATGAAAAAATGCTGTTCTTCAAGCACAAGAGGACTTAAATATATCTCTATATTTGCCCTCAATTCCTACTAGCTACAATATTTTCTAATTGCATTTTATTTTTTTTGGATTTCGCTTACAGCCCTATCAATCCTATTTATGTTTATTTTATTTAATGAACCATGGGTTTTGTTACTTATTATTAGACTTTGATTTAGATTGGTTATAATGGTTTATAGTTCTAATGATTTTTTTTTTTTGTGTATATTATCAAGTGAGATATGATTCTATTTTACCCACGCTTAACTATCTAATTATATTTATGGTATAATTGCCATTGGAATTTTTCTTAACTTGGAAAATTTTGTAATTTTTTACCTCCTACATATAAATTTTGGATTGAATAATTGATACCTTTTTTCTTCAAAATGATTTTGGCTCATTTAATTATTATTAGTAGGGCTATTTTAACTCGTATGCAATGTGTTTCATCAATCAAATTATTACTCAACTATTAATTTCATTACATGGCAAAATATTCAGTTTTCTGTATAGATGCATAGAAGGACAATTATTTTACATGAATGATTATTTCAATGAATATTCACATATTAAATAATATCAAGTGATCTAGTATCATGTACATCATACATGACAAATTCTTAGTCTTTAACTGATATAAAGACAAATTTTTGCTTACTTTGGATCTGTTGCTCCTTGTGCGTTCAACCAGTGCTGTAGAGACGGAACCAATGGTTGACTAGATTGTGCATATGAGGGAGAGATTCTCTCCATCTTCTGCCCTCAAGACTTGATCCTAGTTAATGTTTGGTTTTAGGGGCAATTAATTTGTGCTAATGGCATGAGTACCAGTACAATATTTTTCCCCATTTATAAACTTTCCCAGATAATTTTTGGGCTGCACTTCATTTCTTATCAGCTTTTGATGGCTCTGACTATTCTTTTTATAGTGCACCCTCTGATTTAATCAGCGATCTTAAAACGGGGATGGGAGGGGAAGCGAAAATCTCTATTTATTGTGTTTGGAAATATTGAAATTAGATAAGGGACAGGGAGAATTATATTTGTCTTTTTACCATTGACTTCCCTTCCCTTTGTACCCATGCTAAAAAATAAGCCCTGTACCCATGCTAAAAAATAAGTCCATATCTTCAATATAATTTGGTTTTCAATAAGATATTATCAATTACAAGGATGAAGTCATAAGACAAATAAAATAAAAAATTCTTCCCCTTATAAAATGAAATCTTTTGGACTCCAAAATGGAAAAGGTCATCTTGCTTTTGTAAATGTTTCTTATCAGTCCTAGATATTTTAATATGTCTATGAGCATTGTTCAGCTTTCCAGAGTCTTCTCTTTTCAATTCATTCTCTTTCTTTTCTGTTGCTCTTTCTAATATTCTTTTCTTAAACATTTATCATAGTCTGTTAATTTCCCTCTGATTTTACTGTTGATCTTTCTACTGCATTTTTTTGATATAGCTTTAACGGAGTAATCTCTCCATTTATTTATTTAATAAATTGAGGATCTTTGTTTTCTTTTACTGTCAGTTTCTACTAGTCTTGCTTCTGACTTTTTTTCATCTTTGGGAAACCTGTTCTCTTCTGGAAGAAATTCTGATCCAAGTGAAATTGAATTCCACTTTTTTTTTTCCTTTTGAAAGCTAATACTGGTAAATGGTAATGCACTATCTGAAGCTTTTTACCTTTCAGTAAGTGCAGGCTACTAATGAGCCTTATGTGTGTTTGGAAATGTAGTGCAGCTGCTTTGCACTTTATAATGTTGGCCTGATAAAAAATGTGGTTAATTTAAAATTGCCTTCCTTAAAGTGGATGGATCCTCTTGCCAGTGGCCCCCTAAAAAAGTAAGAATATAGAAGATTTGAAATGCTGGTAAAATTGCGATCCTTGTGGAGCTAACTTCCTACTCAGATTAATATGATTGTTGGAAGACAATATTACTGTAAAGTTAGCTTACATTGATGCAACTTTGATGCTTGTTTGAAATTAAAGTAAAAGATTAGACCTTTTGTTTTTGGCTGTTATTCTGTGGTGCAAACAGAGTTATATATGTGCTGACTTTTATTTATTTATTTATTATTTATCTTGAAGGTGTCAAAGAAGCTCCCAGTGCCCCATGTGCTGGCAACCTATCAGCTTGAAGGATCGTACAAGGTTTTAGATTGTGATGTTATATTTCGGTTTGTTTCTTCTTACTGATGGTTTGAAGAGAAGTACTTATTTAGCTTGCTTTTGCAGTCAATAATTGCTTGAGGCTGTAGAACGCGAGAGGAATCTTAGGTTTAGTTCATCTAGAAATGCCACCATATTCCATCATCCGACTCTCGGAGATTTTGAGTTACAACATGTTCGTACTGCATCTCTGCTAATTGGAAGCTTTTGTTTGTCTTATTTTCTTATCAGAAAATCACATTTTAAATATATATGATTAACTGAATGCCTGCACTAAATGCAGTTGCCCATCGGTGCAAATGATGTTGAACTTGAGGAGCGTATAATCCAGCACTTAGCTGCTGCTGCTGCAATGGGACGGCGTCACATTGCTAGAAGGGATGTCCAAAGGAACAGATCATCAGCTCAAGGTCGTCCACAGTTCTTAGTATTCTCTAGTAATCCCAATGCACGTTCTGCTGGATCAATTTCTTCCTCACCGACTCAGAGAGAAGTTGAACCTGTTGCTGCAAGCACAATAACTACTCAATCTTCCCCTCCCATGAATGTCGTGGAAGAATCTTCACAACCAGTTACACCAGAGCCTTCTGATACCCAAGCTGACCCAGCAGCTGCTTCGGCTTCTGGATCTAGTCTTCTTGCTTCCAATCAACGTGAAAATTCCTTGAACAATAGGTACCATTATAGTCTCAACCTCTGCTCTTCTTCCCCCTCCCCTCGCTTCCAAACTCCTCTATGCTTTTTGGTAACATGAGCTTAGCTTTGCAGACTAATTTTTATTTGCAATACATGCATTTTAATTGATTTTAGTACATTTAATTGCAATTTTGTTATACATGTCCCTGTAGGAGGTTGTCTAATCATTCATCCACAAATAGTCAAGACAGAGCAGGACCATCAGAATTCCAGTCATTTTCAGAGTCTATCAAATCTAAATTCAATGCTGTTTCGATGAGGTATCAAACATATGGAAATCATTCCATTAATTTTAAGGGTTGTAACGTTGATGAATTTCTGCCCTTCTCTTTTGACATTCTGAAATTAATAATTGTTCTTTTTAGATACAAAGAATCAATTTCAAAGAGTACAAGGGGATGGAAGGAGAGATTTTTCTCTCACAGCAATACTATGGCAGATCTTGGTTCTGAGGTTAGAAGAGAGGTTAATGCTGGAATTGCAACAGTATCACGAATGATGGAGCGTCTTGAAACTAGAGATAACAATTGTAACAGTAGATCTTCTGTATCAAACAGTGTGGAGGAAAGTTCAGTAGCAGAACCAAACAACCAACGAATATCAGAAGCTGGCGGTGGAAATCCTACGTGCAATACAAATACCAGCATGCAAGTTTCATGTGCTGCCAGTGCTGGTTCAAATTGAGTATAATTTCAGCAATTGGCATCAACTTAAAGTGTTTATTCAGAGAAGTAAGTTGCTGTTTTGTTTATATACAAAGTTGTTTTATACTTGTGCATTGTGCAGATTCATTTAAGCTGATTTAGTTGTTGAGAATGTAAAAGATAAAAAACAAAATGGTTAAAAGAATCATAATTAAAGAAATCAAGAATTTGAGAAACTTATCAATTTCACATACACAAATACTCAAAAGGATTCTATAATCGATGAATGGATTTTTAGTTGGACAAAGTCCAAGCTTAGAAGGTAGAAACAGAGCTATGTTGAATTAAATTGTAGAAGTTAACTCGTGATTTGTTGAATTTGGATTTGGAAATAAATCTTCTAGTAGGTTTATTTTAAGGGGATTCCTACAGATTATTTCTTGTCAATGTATTAGATTAGATGAAAATTAGAGTTTCGATTAAAACATACTATGTATATATTTTAACAATTCTTTGTAAATACATCTATTGATCTGTTTATGAGCTCTTTTATATAATTAATTTTAGAAAAATAATAACTACATGCACTCCTTTAACAGCTGAGACATTGCTTATTTCTGAATGTGACTTTATATATTGATGTAGAGTATAATCACACACAGGGATAGCATTTCGAATGCTGCATGTATAGAAACAACATTTGAACTGCTGCATATATAGGTAGGGGAATGGTGTTGTTGGTGAAAACATGTTGTTGCATTTCATCTTGCAAATTTGATCAGCTGCTCATTTTTTGAGAAAAATATGTTTTTGTTCCCAGAATAATCAATATAGATTCCCTGTTCCATGGAAACATTAAATTCGCTTGAGTATAGATTGATGCCCATTGTCTAATGTTATAATATTACATTTTATGTACTCACTTAATATCAAATTTTGAAAATCTAAGATTATAGTCAGAACTAAAGTTATTAAAGCTTTCATCATGTTATACTTCAATGACTGAAGCGTTTTTGCTGTTAACAAACTACAGGGAATAGAATGTATATTTTTGAAACATGCTGGAAATGCTAGTACCAATTTACCATTGCTAGGAAGCTGCTGGAAATTATCCAGACCAACAACCCTAAATTGTTTGCCACCAATACTCTTCTTTCCCTCATTTATGTATCATGTGCCTCAATTCTCTCTCCTCTTGCTTGGTTCCTTTTTTTTTTTTTCGCTTTAATATAGATTGATGCTTCTGTTTTTTTCTCTAACGTTGTACTGAAGTATCCACTGAACAGTCCATGTGTGCCAATGAGTACAAGTGTGTTAATTTGTTTTCTATCTTAGCGAAGTGTCCTTTTTTTATTTATTTTTTTAATTTTTTCCTGAAAATTAACATTTGTTAAAATGATTTTGAATTCTTTTATGGTCATTGGATCTTCTATTTCAGTTATTTTTAGCTTAGAAATCAGTTGTTGTGATGCTATTTTGAATTTTTAGTGGATATGTCCTCTTAGAATTTCTTTTTATCAAAATTTATTTCTTTTGCACTTTTTTCATGCACCTAGGCTCTAAGATCCCTTTGCACCTCATCTTGCATCTTTAATTTCTAGAAATGTAATTCAATATGTAACAACTATACCACGATATGATTTTTTTTTTTGTTGGTATCAAGTATCATGACATAAAACAACTGATTCAATTTGTGCGTCTTCTTTGTGCAAGTCAAAAATGGAAGAAACATTTCAATAAGAATATAATTAGAAAGATGTTTTGCTGTAAGTGCGGAGGTTTGGAGTTCAAACCCTAGTAGTCCCCTTCCTGATGTATGAATTTCTGATGTGCACACACAGAATAAAGTTTTTGCTATGGTTTTTCACGGAATTCTTAAAACGCCCAGGTCAAGGATTAGGCTTGGTCTAGGTTTCTAATCCAATAGATTTGATATTTTGCCACCATTAAAGATAACTCAGTACCTTGGGGTCTTGTAATTGCTAGCATCTTATATTACGAAATGTTGAAGTGGGCAATTGTATAAGCGTTTGATCAGCTGCTGGATGTACGTCCAGATTTCCTACAAGGCCTGGATTTAAGTGGTTGCTTACTATTTTTCCTTGCCATTATCTATTTGTTTATTATTGTGCTAGTCTATATCTGATGAGAATTATGACCTATTCATTCTATATCTGATGAGAATTTATGACCTATTCATTGAGAATGGTATACTAAAACAATATTCAATTTCTCCTTTCTAGATACAGGTTGCTGTGGATGAGATGCGTCCTCTTCAATTTAATGGTCTTGCAAAACAGGCGCAATTGGTGATTGAAATCTGATTCACAGTAACGAGACTTGGACGAAAGGTCTTCTATTATCTCCCAAAAATACCAGTAGATTATATATCAGTTTTTGTAAGGATAAATTTATTGTTATCCCACTGACAATATTTTTAGAGGGAGGTGAATAGGAGTTTTGAAATTTCTAATGCAAGTATATAGCTTGTATGCAATATTAATGACAAGATCAATAAATAAGACAATTAAGGAGATAAATATAGAGAATATTTAGCCAATTTATAATGGTTCGGAATAGAATCATTTGTTCTACATTTACTTCTCTAAATATCAACTCGGTATTGAGATTTCATTGGTTATGAGATCACAATTCAAATTTTTTACAATTAGTTTTATTTGGATTTCGTCATTTATGATGGGATATTACTGTCTTGGTTTAAAATAAGAGTTATAGATTTATAAGTCTTTCTAAGACTTTAACTATGGCTATTTGAACGATAGACAATCAAGTACAAATAGCAGTAGTAGCTAGCACAAATTAGTTTGAACACTTAGGAATGGAAGTTGAGCACAAAATGTAGAGAAATGATAAAATATTAATAGCACAGGTTACTTTGAACACTTAGGAGTGGAAGTTTAAGCACAAAATGTTAAAGAGAAATAATAAAATATTAATAGCACAAGTGAACTTTAATTTTGACTTGATAAACTTGACAAAAATTATTCTAACTTTAAATTTTTAAGTAATTATAGCCTTCATTATAAATAAAAAAGATTATTTTAGCTTCATTAAATATAAAATAGGCTTTAAAAATATTCTCCAACGATTATAAATTTTTGTAGATTTATTTGACATGACAGTCTAATTATCTGTGATGGGCATTATGCTATGCTTGTAACAGGTTTGACATCTTATAATGATTTTATAAAGTGCTCTCTGTTTGAATTTTGAAAACTGATAATCTGATGAATAACGAGTATTATAAATCATAAAGATCGTTGCTCTCTGTTTGAATTTTGAAAACTGATAATCTCATGAATAACGAGTATTATAAATCATAAAGATCGTTACTTCATGCCTTTAATGGGCTTGAAAAATTTGTAATGGTCTTGAACACTTATAACAAGCTTGAAAACTGCTTCTGGCCAGATTTTAGCAATTTGTGCGTCTTTTTTTTATTATTTTTTTAACTACTGTTATGAATACATAATGGGCATTATGCTTTGTTCTACAAAATAACTAAGAAATGAACATGTTAATTGCATTTTATTAAACTTCAAAGTTTTATAAATATCATCAAAATCATCAGAGATTGACAATCTCCTCCTTTTGATGATGACAAAACCTATTCAATTTGAAGCATAAGTATATATTTAATACATAAAAATTCTATATTGAATTCTATATCTATATTTATATAGCTCGCTCTTAAATATTGTTCACATATATAGCTTGAACTTATATAGTTGAACCATATATCCCTGAGATACTGAACACATAGACATCCTAACATATTGATCAATGATAACATCAAGTACAATATCAAGCAGAAAAGCATAATCTCTTCCCCTTTTTGTCAAAAATCAAAAAGAGAGAAACATACAAGATACCAATCAATGATTCAATAATTCCAAGATTGAAAAGATTAAAAATATTATAGAACATCTAAAATATCCAAATGATCAACTAAAAATACAAACCGATTATCCAAAATATTAACAAATTATACCAAAACACAACAAATTAAAAAGAGCTTAGAAGCTCAAAATATGCCAAAATGAAGAACAAGTAAAATATGAGAAGATAAATGATAAGCCAAACTGTCACGTCCCGATTTCGGAATATGACAGTCCTAAGATGCGGGAGATGTGAGAGGCGACCAATACCCGTAGAATCCAGTATCACATACAATTATCAATTTATTAATCAATTACTTAGTTACTATTTATTCTGGCATTCTGTAATTTGTCTGTAATTTTTACTGTAATTGACTGTAACAATTATCATCTCATGCCATAATATTAATTATACTTCACATTATGCCATATATACATATTCATAAACTAACTATACCATTATACAACCCATGGAGCAACTAAAATATATACATACAAAATACAGTATTTAAATAATTACACTGTTAATGACATTGCAGAATTCCTCAGGAAGCATAGTCGGGAATCTACCTACCTACTATGCACTTGCAAAGGAGAAACAATGAAAGGGTGAGTATATAAGATACTCAGTGAATCAAATATGCATCGATCATAAATAAGGACTGAAACATCAATAAAGGATAGGCAGATGAAATAATAATATTAGTCTGCTCAAGAATATCAGGATACAGAATCAAGTTACAGAAGATGACTGTAGAGTTAATAATCAAGTCAATGGAAAATATATCACATGGATAAGACAGATGTAGGGCCATGAAACGCATATAACATGTATCATAATGTATTAGTAAACATAAGACCGATAAGATCTTATGGCTATGACTGTTAACCCTTCCCAGCTAGGGTATCATTATACAATGTGCATATTGCCGACAGTATATACCCACTACCCTATCGAAGCAGCAGCTCTGTCAAATCACATTTGAGCCATAAAAGGTATAGAACAAGTTAATAGAAATCATTAAACAATAATGGTGTCACCAAGTATCAATAACTCAATATCATTCAATTCAAGTTGCAATTTAATAATGGATTAACAATAACAAGTAGGTATACAATGACAATAGGTTTGGCGATGTAATACCCTAGGAAGTTCTAACTTATATGCATGAAGTAATTCTCAGTATATGGTTTAAAGGTATTGAAATCATGGGGAATAATTTTAGAGACACAGTTAGAAAGCGAACAAATTATTTTTCGAAAAATCGGCGGTGTCGGGAACACTGCCGAGAAATTAGTTGTCCGGTCAATAGAAGAATTTCTGAATCTGACTAGGGGGTAAAAGATCACCTTAATGCATGTGTAATTTTGGTAAAAATAAAAAAGTGAAAAATATTTAGGAACACTGAAAAAGTAACCAATGACAAAATTATAAATAAATGAAACTTTAAGGTGAATAGTGGAAATGAGTCTGTCTGAGTTTCAGAATGACTCTGAAACTATTTTTATAAATAAGGATAAATTAAAATAAGCCTATTGATTTCCCACATTGGAATCTAAATCCTGATAGAATTGACAGAATAAATTACATAAGAAGTTGGGGTCAAAATCTAATTACTTGAAAATTTAAAGACTAAAATATAATTTGCCAATTGATTTTTGTATAAAAGCCAACACTTAGAATAATTTTGCATCTTCTTCTTTTTCTTCTCTTATGGACGAACCCTTCTTCATCTTCTTCCTCCAAAATTCTTCATTTCCAACCAAGATTTTTAAGGAAAATTCATAGAAAACTATCAAATTAGCCTAGTTCTATCATTTTCCTCCATTGATTTGATTGGAAGAACAAAGAAATTCAAGGAATTTCTCCATCAATATTTCGGTCACTTCATCACTTCAAGGTAAGGAATTAGTTTTTTCAATTTTATGGTTTATTTAGATGATTTAGGAGTTGAATTTGATGGGTTTTAGGTTAGATTGCATCAATTGATGCATTTGGATAGGAAATCCAAATTTGCTAACCTAAATGAAGTTGTATGCCTTAGCTATGTTAATTAGAGTTAGTTTATGTTAATTGATATTAGAATATGTTAATTGGAGGATATTAGGTAACTAATTGATGGTTATTTTAATGTAGAAAATCAAATTGGCACAAGTTGCCCTATTTGCCTCATTTGAAGAAAAGTGGTGGAAATCAATTTTTGAAAGCATTTGGAGGCTTTAGGTGAGTTCTATATACATCATTTAACATATATATTGTCTTGGAATTGAAATTGGAAACTTACCTTGAAAGCTCATTTTTGGCCGAACCACATTCACTATTCATTACCTTGGTTTTCTTTAATTTTTCCCTTGAATTCCTTAGCTATTTTCATGCCTTTAATGTTGTTTGATATCGTATATTTGCTTCCTATTGTGTTACCTACAATGTGGTTTGTTGTTGGTTGAATTGGACATGCCAAACTTGCACCAAACCCTAACCTATTGGCTTGCCATTTTGTGCCCACCAAGTGTTTGATTAAATGCCTAGTTGTTTTTGCCTTGGCCTATTGTTTTGTATTTCATATGCCTACCATTTGAATGCCATCGTCACCAGCGACATTGACATGCCAATTGACCTACCGTTTTTCTTTGCCGAGCCAACTTTTGTTCCATGTCTTTGTTGATTACCAAACCACTTGTTAGTGATTATATATTGTCTATTGCAATGCCATTGATTCTATTGGTAATTGATTTGATTGATATTGAGCTTACTGATATGGAGGATACCATTGTTGCATAATGGTGTCCATTGATATGTTTCTTTCTTATATTGATCATAATGTGGCTTGACAGAGCTACCGATTCGACAGGGTAGTGGGAATATACTGTCGTCGATGTGCACATTGTATTATTGATGCCCTAGCTGGGAAGGGTTATGATTCTGACCATAAGACCTGATCAGTCTTATGCTTACTGATATGGATATTACTGTAGACTATATGATTTCATATAGTCCATACTGATGCTACTGGAGACTGTATGTTCGCATATAGTCCATCCCTTTGTCTGTCTTTCCATATTACACCGAGTCTATGATATATCTATTGGTTATTTTGTCACCTTCTGATTAATGATTCTGTAAATTTGTTCACATTGATCTATTGATACCATTGATTCATTTGATATCCATTATTTTATTGGTGATGCATATAGATTTACTGAGTATCTTATATACTCACCCTTTGCTTTGTTTACCCTTTCAGGAGAGGAGTAGATTGCAGAATCCCATCATCTGTCAACCAACGGATTTCTGCTCACATTTGATATATGTAATTATTTTTGAATTCTGTATTTTAGTGTTCATAATCTAGCTGCTCCATGGGGTATATATGGGTTAGTTAGAATATGAACATGTATATATGTATGTGATGATATTATGAGATATATGAGGATCATACGGCATGTTATTATGATTGTTGCAGCCCATTGAACTAGTTTACAAAAATAATTGTAGAATGACAGAATGAATCGTAACTAAGTAAAATGGATAATTAATTAATGGTTATAGATTATACATGTGATGTTGGGTTCTATGGGTGTCGGTCGCTATTGGCATCTCTCACATCCTAGGACTCCGGAAACGGGTCGTGACAGGCGATTAACAATGTGATGAAACATAGGTTGGTCATACATGAATAAAAGGTTGGCACAATTGGCATGCCAATATCGCTGGTGATGATGACATTCAAATGGTAAGCCTATGGATGAAACAAGTGATAGGCCTATGACAAAATGAACTAGATATTTCATCAAATACATAGTGTGCAACAAAGGATGGACAATTTGGCTAGGTTATGGTGCAACATTGACATTGCCCATTCAATCAACAAATAGTTCACAATATAGGCAGCTCAACAAACATCAATTTGCTAACATTAAACACAATTAAAAGGATCAAAATGGCATGGAGAATCAAAGGAAAAACAAAGCAAAAATCATGGCATGAATAGCGAAACATGGTTCAACCAAAATGGAGGTTCCAAGGTAGGTTTTCAATCAACTTTTTAACACATAAGGAATGTTATTTGATGCATATTAAACTCACTTTACACTCCAAATGAGCTAGGAAAATTGATTTTCCACCAAAACCCTTATAAGAGGCAAAATGGGCAATCTTCCATTTCTTTGTCTTCTATATCAAACCAACCACAAATAATTCATCCATTAGCCTCCAATTAACATATTCTAACCATAATTAATATTAACTAATATAAAATCAAAGATTCAATTCACACAACTTAGGTTTAGGGTTTAGAATTTGGGAAAAAAAATACCCAAATGCATCAATTGATGTAATTAATCACTAAACCCATTCTAATCATCATCTAAAACATCTAAATCAACTATAAAACCAAAGAAATCAATTTGTTACCTATTGGTGATGATCTTCTTGAAATCTTCTTTCAATTATTCCTTGATTTGCTTTGAGTTCCAAGGTAAGAAATGGATGGAAAATGGAAGAATAATGGTTGGATTTAGGTTTTCTTTGATTTTTCCTTAAGAAAAAGCATGAAAATGGTGGGGGAATGGAGGAAGATGGTTCGGCCACCAAGAGAAGAGAAGAAGAAGATGGCAAAAAATCTTCTAAGTGTTGCTTATATAGGTGAGTTTAATGGTAAATTACAAATAAGTCCTTAAACTATCAAGTAATCATAGTTTGACCCCAACTTCTTTTGTAATTTATTCTGACAATTCTGTTGGGATTTGGATTTCAAAATAGGGATTCAAATAGCTTATTTTTATTTATACTTTATTATAAAAATAGTTTCAAAGCCATTTTGAAACTCATACAGTTGATTTTTCACTATACCCCCTAAGTTTCACTTATTTACGATTTTGCCATTACTTACTTTTTCAGTGTTCTTAAATATTTTCACCTTTTTCTTTCCATCATAATTACACATATATTTATATGATTCTTTATCCCTAGTCAGAATTAGAAATTCATTTGTCGACTGGATTGCTATTTTCTCGGCAGTGTTATTAACACTGACGTTTTCCGGGTCAGTATCTCATATGCATTCTAACTGTGTTTCAAAAATTATTTTTAATTATTTTGATGATTCCAAACTAATAACTGATTATATTTACATTCAATTATGATAGGTTTTCTAGGGTATTACACAAACTCATGAAGTAGGATTAGGAACAAATGAAGTGGGATGAAGGTCATATGAAGTAACCCCTAAGGTCATATCCTTTCTCAAAGTGACAGAGGATTCCTTCAAGTCAGACTAGAAGGTTTCAACAACAGTAAGTCTTGAATTTACCTTTTTCAAATTCATCAACAACCATATTCTCAAAGGAGTCAAGGTGAGAGTTTATCCTTGCAAATTGTTCCAACACTTGAGTTTGAAAAGGATCAAAAGAAATAGACGGCTGTGAATTGGATTGAGGCACTGAAGTGGATAGAATATCTTTTCTTCTCTTCATACGAGTATTTCGACCCTCAACCATAACATCTATACTATCTTTTGTATAAGAATTATTAGCTTCTTGAACCAAAACTCATGAAACCAGCACATTCTTGGCAATCCCCAAGTCTCTAAATGTAGAATTGTCCAAGTAGTCTTTAGATGTAAACACCACTCTATACTCAGGATTATGTATTAATAAAAAATGTGCTGCAATCTTGTTGACATAAATTTTGAGTAACAGTTACCTGTAAGTTTGATGTTTATATCCTTGAAAGCATCAACAAACTATCTAGCAATATCAAAATCTTCTCCCTTCTTTAAGCATGAAAGAGCAAAGTGCTCCTTTTGACTAACATTTTCATTACTGTCACCTTTAGCAAAGATAAAATAGGCGAGAAACCTATGAAATATTCTTAGGGACAAATCATGCAAATTTAAAGTCTTGGCAAACGTAAGGTCATATACTGATATACCATTTAGTTCTTTCCACACCGGAGAAGGATCGTAATCATTAGAAATTCTAGTACACCTACTCGTTTTAAGCTTAAAGATAGCCCCAAGTGTGGTGTCTTTTGCGGCAATAGTTTGCGTTCTGTTAGGCTCGAAGCTTTAGGGTAGACAATAAGGATAAACCAAATTAGAAAAAAGGAATCGCCACTATGTTTTTAAGTGTTACTGAGACTATGTTTGTATTTCATTTTCTTCCTATAGAAAATGAGTGGCGATTGTATCCATGACAGAGCACCAGACTGCCTTATCCACAAATTCAGGTAAGGAAATTGGGTATGGATTGGGGAAGGTGTATGGAAACCTAGCCCGCCTGCCTATCACAGCTAGCTTCCACTCTAAGTTACTTTTAATGAATGAACAATTCATATATGCAATTCACAAGGAAAACAAATCTCTATTATGGTATATGATTAACTGTATAAGAAATTATACTAAATATAATTCTTAGAAAAGATTAAAGGAGTTATGAGTGGTCTCATTTAAAATCCAATCTTCTTAGGCATAATTATATTTTATATAATTAAGTGCACAATTTCTCATGACTAATCCTAATAAGCAATATAATATGAAAGCATTTGATATAACAAATTCAATATTCGTACAAACATAACACATTATTCCTAAAGAAAGGGAATGAGAAATGGATTCTTTAAATAATCTAACAAGTACAAATGTGAAATCCATTCAAGGTAAAATATTCCATACAAGTATGCATCTAAACTCCCTAAGTAAAGAAAGGGAAGGAGAAATGATTTCAATTTCGGGTTAGTTAATCGTTAATATGGCCTTGGAAATCACAAACCTGCTTTTAGGCTTAAATGCATGTAAGCCTATTTGCCTTAGCAAATACTTTGGCCTTATTAGTCTTATGTCATTTATTCCTCCATACGAATCCTACATTAGTCTATACAAATAAGCATAAGTACAAAGATGTTACAAGTAACAAATAAATTTGCATAAATCATACTTTCAACAATTAGCAATGCTTAAATTCATATTTGCATATTCATGAACCAATAAAATATGCCAAAACTATTCATGTACACAAGTCCTTATATAATCAAATTAGAATAAGTTGTTTAACATATTGAATTAACATGGCATTGATTAGGTATCCTAAACATGCTCATACTAATTTATATGGCAAATAACAAACAAACTTTCATATAAATCATCTATTCATTCTAATCATAATACTCAAATTATATATACATGTTATTTACCCAAAATATTTATTAAAAATAGTAGCTAACTTTATGATGTGATCATATATTATCCATTTAAAAATAAATAATTCATGCCAAAGTTATTATAGGTTAATCATGCTAAGCCACATGCGATAACACCAAACATGTTATTGATCATGATAAGTCTAACATGGCATTATCTAAAAATCATGACATGTCCATATTAATTCCATTAATAAGTATTTAGACATGCCATATTCATTGCACCAAATTAAATATACAAACTATCTTGCTTAATATGCAAATTAAGCAACTTAACACCATTAACATTAAATTAGTAGCAAGTTGATGTTAATGACATAAAAATCCTTCTAATACAATCTAATGACAACCTATATGCATATGAACAAAGATTTGTAAACTTACATTGACCATATGATGCATTTAAACAAACAAAAAGCTTGAAAAAATCAAGAAAAGTCACAAAAATGCAAGAACGAGTGAGTAGAGCCTTATGGACCAGCTAGCCCAGGCAAGGGTCGTCCAACCTTACACAAGGGTCGAGCTTCCTTTGTACCTGGGTTTTAAACTTTCATAGCTTTCTTTTCCTTTTTGCTTAATGGAGAATTGATTTCGGTAACCTTTCAACCATGTTTATTCAATATACATCAATTTCAAAGTCTTAAATATCTTTGCATGTTATATACAAGTTAAATTAGATATTTTGATCCATAAAATAGCCAAATTCGAAGGCGTGTTTTGTAATAACCTAAGTGGAATCCTAACCCTAGGACCTTGAACCCTAGTTGGAAACCTAAACCCTAGTGTCTTAAACCTAGAGGGAGTTAGGGGTGTTGCATGAGTTGGTTCCCTTATGTGTTTCATGAATTAATTCATG
>CANXYC010522180.1:0-10292 GCA_948193065.1 Aleurites moluccanus | reverse complement strand
TTACTCCTTCAATTTGTGGCAACTGATTTGAAATCCTAAAAGGCAATTTGGGGGGTTTCTTGATTGAAGCTTGGGAGGACGTTTTTAGCTTGATTCTTGGGCATCAAAGTTGCTGGAACTAACTTACCAAGAGGCTGGAATACATCAGATTCTATCATGGTGGTAGTAGACCGATTCTCAAAAATTGCACATTTTGTTCCTTGCCATAACTCTGATGATGCCATTCTTGTTGCTGATTTGTTCTTCAAAGAAATAGTTCGGTTGCATGGAGTTCCAAGGTCAATTGTTTCAGATAGGGATACAAAGTTCTTGAGCTATTTTTGGAGGATACTTTGGAGAAAATTGGGGACCAAACTACTGTTTTCTACCTCCCATCATCCCCAGATGGATGGGCAAACCAAAGTGACTAATAGGACTTTGGGTTCATTGCTTCAGACTATGGTGAGCAAGCATTTGAGAGATTGGGACTTGAAGCTTGCAATGGCTGAATTCACATACAACCTGTCTCCAAGCAAGGCTACTACACATTCTCCATTTGAGGTAATATATGGTATGAACCCTCTAACTCCCATCGACTTATCCTCTTTGCCTCTTGATGTTATTGTGTACAAAGATGCTAAAGAAAAGGTGGCTGCCATGAGGAAACTTTATGAGAATGTTAAGAAACAAATTGAAAGAGCTAATGAAGCTTATAAGAAGCAAGCCAACAAACATAAGAAGAAGTCCATTTTTAATCCAGGTGATTTGGTGTGGGTTCACTTGAGATAGGAGAGATTTCCTTCAAAGAGAAAAAGCAAGTTGGCTCCTAGGGCTGATGGTCCATTTGAAGTGCTTGAGAGGATCAACGACAATGCCCATAAAATTGATTTGTCGGATGAGTATGGAGGAGTGTCAGTGATGTATTCTCATGCCCAAGTCCAAGTAATAAAAGCCCAAGCCCAAGTTCCACTCCACTTGGCTTGGCCCAAGTAAAAGCCCTAAGCCCAAACTCTCAATATTCAACCCAAATAGGTCCAAATGTGACTTTCCCCTCTTTTTACTTCAATAATTCTGAATATTGAACCCTCCCTTAAGCTTTCACATGATGGAGAGAGGCCAAAACCCATTTAATTAATTCAAGATACCAAATTGGGCTCATCTCTCTTCTTTCTTCAAGTGGGCTAAAACTCAAGTTGTGAAAGAGGGTGTTGGGCTTCTTCCTCTTGCATAATTAAACTAAGCCTATAAGATGAATAAAAGGCTTCAAAATAGTATGGGCTTGGGCTGAAGATTGAGAGTGTGGGCTTAGGGATTTTACTTGGGCCAAGCCAAGTGGAGTGGAACTTGGGCTTGGGCTTTTATTACTTGGACTTGGGCTTGAGAATACATCAACTTGGGCCAAGCCAAGTGGAGTGGAACTTGGGCTTGGGCTTTTATTACTTGGACTTGGGCCTGAGAATACATCAATAACCCTTATGATTAGCTACTCTATCAAAATACAATTTCCATACTTCCGACTCTATCTTTAAGATGTTCTAATTCGAGAACTCAGGCTCAAAGGGTTCATCATCTATTGGGGCAGCAACCAATTGGTTAGCTATTACACTCCCTTTTATGGCTTTCCTTGGAACATATTTGAGATCGAATGCTGCTAGAACCACCAACCATTGTGCCATTTTGCTATCAAGAACCGCCCTCTCTATAAGGAATTTCAAGGGTTTTTTATCAGCGAGAACATGCATAGTGTATGAACCCAAATAATGTTGTAGCTTATGGCATACCCAAACCAAAGCGAATAACAGTTGCTTAATTTGGTTATACTTGAGTTCATGAGCAAGCATGTGCTTACTCAGGTAGTAAACAACATTCTCTTTATGTGAGTCTATGGCATTTTGGGCAAGCATTGCCCCCATAGCTTCCTTGGTCACTGAGAGGTATAACAACAAAGGTTTGTCCGGCCTTGGTGGTTGCAAAACAGGAGGTTTGAGCAAATAATGCTTGATTTTTTCAAAGGCTTGTTGGCATTCATCATTCCACTCCTTAGTAATTCCTTTCCTTAATAACTTGAAGATAGGTCTACAAACATCATCTAGTTGGGAAATGAACCAACTAATATACTGCAAGCCCCCCAAAAATCCTCTAATCTCTTTTTTTGTCTTAGGAGCCGGCATCTCCAAAATGGCCTTTGACTTTGTTGGGTCTACTTCTATCCCTTTCTTGCTAACCATGTATCCCAAGAATAATTCTGATGATGCACCAAAAACACACTTGGCAGGATTCAACTTTAGATTGTACTGTCTTAATCTAAGGAAGAAATGTATTAATGCATCTATATGACCCTCTGCCATTTCAAACTTGATAACCATGTCATCGACATACACTTCTACATCCTTTGGGATCATGTCATAAAAGATAGTTATAGCCATCATCTGATATGTTGCTCCTGCATTTTTTAAACCAAAAGGCATGGCCTTGTAGCAATAAGTGCCCCATTCAGTAACAAGGCTGTCTTTTTCTTGTCAGGAGGATAAACTTGTATTTGATTATAACCTGCATATAAATCAGTCAAGGAGACTACTTCAGATTCGGCCATGTGGTCAACCAATAAGTCTGTATGAGGCAAAGGAAAATCATCTTTTGGATAGGCTTTATTTAGATCTCTATAATCCACACACATCCTTAACTTCCAATCTTTTTTGGGCACCGACACTATGTTGGCTAACCATGAAGGATAAGTGACAGGCTCAATAAAACCATTCTTTAACAACTTGGCAACTTCCTTTTTGATATTGAGGGACCATTCTACCTTTAACCTCCATAGTTTCTGCTTTACAGGCTTCATATTTTCATAGGTTGGAATCTTATGGACTGCTATACTTAGATTGATACCAGTCATGTCTTCAGGGAAGCAATCTAAAAATTATTGAATTACTTTGACTAAAGAAGGCTTATCATAAAATGATGATGCAATGAATGTGATTTTCAAATTATCATTAGTGCCCATATTTATTGATTCCTTGCTTTGTTCCTTCTTTATTTCATTTATTTCATTTTCTTTTGATGCCTCATTTAAATTGGATTCATGGAGAAAGGAAGACATAGGGATATAATAGGAAAGCTCAAAACTTTTACTGCTAATAAAGGTTCCATCCTCACAGATTACATCAAAATTGAAAGAAGAACTAGGAAGATACTACACATACTCTAAAGAAGAAAGAGAAGAAAAAGACTTTGTATTTGACTCTCACTCGGGCTCGAACTTGACTTGGGAGAGGGATACTTCATCAAAGCTAGGAACCGTCACAATATGCTAGTTATTGGGTGCAATCAGGGTTGGATGGATAAGCTTGGTAGGGTCTGATTCTCCCTTGCTTCCAATCATGAGGACTTACTCAAAGAGAGTAGCCTTCATATTTTCCTCCCAATCTTAGTCCAAGAAGTAGATAGGTTCGCAATCTTATAAACTGAGTTTGACATCAAAGAGAATTTCAAAGCCCGGGATTAGTTTCTTAGTTATGGGACAATACCATGGTTCAAGAAAGCTGCAATAAGGAAAATTCTCCCCTTCTTTCATGAAATACCCTTTCAAGGTTTTGAAATAGGGACGCATCTTCCAATCAAAAGTCTCACCTTTCTTCTTAGCCTTAGCTCTTATCCTGGCCCTTAATTCAATCTCATCCAGGTCCTCCTTGGTGAGCTTATAGCCAAGCCTGAAAAGTGGGTTTGCTATTGGACTTTCTTCAAAAGAGAGTATTCCTTGTTGGTTCTTTCAAAGACCTAGCCCAGGGAAATAATTCATTTTTTTCAAGATGTTAGCCACATTTATGTTACTGAAAGGATCAAAATCAAGAAGGACTAACTCTTTACCTCATTTTTGCTCAATAAACTGAACAATGTCAAAGAAGAAACCAGATAATGGCACATGATTTGGCTCGGGTTGGATTCCTAGAATGGGAGCAAAATTGGGAATTTCACTTTTCCCATGTGTGTCACCTATGATAGTGATAACGGCAGTCCCATAAATAATCTTAAGCTTCTGATGCAAGGAGGATGGGACAACCTTTACCTTATGAATCCATGGCCTTCCAAGGAGGAGATTGAAACATGCAGGCACATCAATTACTTGGAAAGGGATGGGAGCAATTATAGGTCCAATTATCACATCAAGAGTAGCTACTCCAAGGACCTGTCTCTTTGTATTATCATATGCCCTCACAATTGTGAGGCCTCGCTCGAGCACCTCATCTGGTCCTCTTTGGAATCGGAATGCCCATTGTGGGTGATTTCTCACGACTGCGACGACATCGCGCCTTTATTGTAAATTGATTTTTAATGAACCGGGGAGTCACCACTTAAGATATTTTTGTTGGAAAAATTTAAGAAAAAACCCATTTTTGACTCCAATCTTTATCCCAAAGGAAAATGCATTAGACCTTTAAAACCAAAGAGGATTCGATGGCTAGGTTTACAGTTAACACTTGGCTCTTATTCTTAACTTTGATTTAAAATGATTTTTTATGAGCAATTAAAGAATGGCATTTATACATGAATGAATAAGTAAAGCAATACAGAATTAAAGTAATTAAATAAATCATAAAGCAATAAGTTGATTAATTATTACAATAAAACCCCCCTCCCAAAAAAATAGAGGATATCAACTCTAGCCCTTATGGGTTCTAGGTTGATCACACATTCCTCAAATAAGTTAAAGCAGAAAAGGGAAAATAGTTTTTATAGCTTTTAGATTTAATGCTTTTGAAATAAATAAGCCTATGTATCATTTCGAATAAGAATCAAAATTCACGTAGTTCGCCCATCTTGCGAAGGAGTTAGTTTAATTTATCATATTTTGTTCTTTATTTTGATGCTCTATCAATTTAAAGAAACAAAGAAAAGGAGTTTAATTTTATCATGTTTTGTTTGTTTGGTGCTTTACTAAATTGAAAAAGAACAAGTTTGGGGATTTATACCTTTGGTTTTAGCCTTAGAGGAAGTGGCGGTCTGAGAGCCTTTTCGGATCGGAGTTCCACCTTAACAACTGACAGAGACAGTCGGATCGCCTCTTTGGAGTAGGATTTTAATAAGATCAAAGTTTAATTAATTAATTAAATGTTTGGAGGAACCACGTGCCTCAATTTTTGTCCTTCTTTAGATCAAAGAAAACTAAAGAAATAAGAAAGTAGGACTAGGGAGGAGGAGAGAGTGAAATCAAGTAGTGAAAGCTCAAACTAGGTTATTTTGTTGTCATTTGGAAGGTGGGAGTAGCTCTTTATTTATGATAGAAGTTGAAGCGGTCTTGTTTCATCATTTCCCAATATGAGATTCGGTGAAAAAGGTGCAAAGTACGGAGCTGCCACAGTGCAGAAAGGGAAGTGCCGTTGGAGGTTGGTGGCATGCCGCCAAAGAGGGGCAGCTAAAAAAGGTGGTAGTGTTGCTGCCCCCAAGGCAGGGCAACACTGCCCCCTAAGTGGTGACAATGCCATCCCTTGAGGGTGGTAGCCTGGGCCCCGGTGCTTCTGGTATTTTTCTGAGTTCGTCCGTGAATGGGCCGATCTTCGGTTAGTGCCATTTTACTTGGCACAAGTCCGAAGGGTATAAAAAATAAGTGTTCACAACAATCTAATCGGAGGGGGTAAAATTTGTGACTTCTAAGCCTAAACAACTTGCCATTTTTAGTGAACACACATTTAGGGCTGACCCATTATCAATCAAAACCATCAAGACTATCTTCCCTTAAGTCATCGCAGTTATGTGAAGAGCATGGTTATGGTTTTCTCCTCCCTTAGGTAGATCATGGTCAGTGAATGAGATGGAGGCAGCCTTGGTCAAGTTGGTTAGTAAAGCAACCAAAGTTTCAGGAGAAATGTCAACTGGGGCTTGGCATTGGTTCAACGCCAAAAGCTTGGCGATGTGAGAAAGATGATTGGATGAGGCTCCAAATGGAGATACTGGCCTAAGTTTTCTTCAACTATTTGAGAATAGGATCCTCTTTAAGCTCATTATTCACTCTCTCCATAGGCGGGGAAACCTGTTGATTGGTAGAGTCTTCCACTCCGAGTTACAACATTAATTTCCTCCATGAAATCATTAGGGTCTAGGACATAATAGAACTCATCAATTGATCGAATCAAAGAGATTAGATCAATTTCCATGCTAGAGGAGTGGAGGAAACTAATATTGGCTTGGTGGTTTGGGAGTGGGTTTATAGTGATGTTGGGTCCTATTCTTGGTGGAATAATATCATCACTATCCACCAGGTTTTGGATCATATGACTCAAGGTTTTGCACATGTTTGTTTTGTGTCCTGTGCCTTGGTGATATTCACAGTACTCATTCACATTCCAACTTATAGACAAAGGATTTAGAGGTGCCCTAGGCTCCAAAGTCTTGATCAAATTCGACTCTAAAGCCTTTTTGTACACCATGATCAAAGGTAAGCCTAAGTCAGTGAAAGTTCTTATTTCTAACCTCACAGGTTTTTGGTTAGAGATGGTAGACACTTCCCTACTTTTCTGATTAGAAGCAGTGTTGTGGCTATAGTTGGCATTCTTTCTATACCTTGAACTTGAGCTTGACTCATTTTTTATTTGTCCGCTTTGGCGCAAATCCTCTACCTTTGATGCGGTGGCAATAAGGGCTTTGAAGTCGGTCAAGTAATGAGTCTAGAGATAGTTTTGATAACCTGAGAGGAGGTTTTTGACAATGATGTCAATTTGCTTTTGCTCAGTGGGCTTATTCATCATTTGGGCTACCTTGGCCCTCCATCTAGTAAGGAAAGTGGATAATAAGTTAATTATTACAATTAAAACCTCAAAAACATAGGATATTAACTCTAGACCTTATGAGTTCTAGACTGATCACACATTCCTCAAATAAGTTAAAAAAAACGAAAAAATGTTTTTTTTATAGCTTTTGGATTCGATGCTTTTGAAATAAGCATGCCTACATATCCCTTTAAATAAGAATCAAAATATGCGTAGTTCGTCCTTCTTGCGAAGGAATTGGTCTGATTTTAAACCCAATTTATCATGTTTTGTTTGTTTGGTGCTTTACTGAATTGAAGAGAATAAGTTTTGGGATTATATCTTTGGTCTTGGTCCTAGAGGAGGCAGCAGTCTGAGGGTCTTTCCGGATCAGAGTTCTCTTTGAGAAGTGATAGAGACAGTCGGATTGTCTCCTCGAAGCAGAATTCCTCTTGGTAGAGAGATTAATTAATTAATTATTAATTAAATGTTTGGAGGAACCACACGCCTCAATTTTGTCCTTCTTTAACCCAAAGAGAACTAAAGTAAATAAGAAAGCAGGACTAGGGAGAGAAGAGAGTGAAATCAAATAATGAAAATTCAAACTAGGTGATTTTGGTGTATTTTGGAAGGTGGAGGAAGCTCTCTATTTATAATAAAAGCTTGGGGCATTTCATTTCATCATTTCTCGATGTGGGATTTGATGAAAAAGGAGCAAAGTACGGAGTTACCATCGGGCAGAAGGGGAAGAAATGCCACCAGAAGGGGTGGTGGTCCCGCCAAGTGGTGGGGTGGGGGGGGGGGGGGGCGGCAGTACTAAGAGCAAAGAAGGGCGGTAGGCAATGGTAGGTACAGAGGATGGTCATGCTGCCGCCCTCAACGCCTGGCGGCACCGCCCCCTAGGGGTGGCGACAATGCCATTCCTTGAGGGTGGCGGCAATGCCATCCCTTGAGGGTGGCAGCCCAGGGCAAAATCCTTTCCAGTGCTTTCTGAGTCCGTCCGTGAATGGGTCGGGCTTCTGTTAGTGGCGTTCGACTTGGCACAAGTCCGAGGGGTGTAAAAAATCAGTGTTCACTGTATTGATTTTAAATTTGAGGATGAATTTATTTAAAGGGAGATAGAATGTAATACCCTAGATTCATATCACAGTTATTAAGTAATATTATTTAGTATCGGACCGAAAACATTGATGATAGTTAGGAAATTCGAGGAATTCATATAGTATTAATTTAAAGTTAACTTTCTCAGTTATATGGATAATGAGATATTAAGAATAATAATAATTAATCATATGAAGAAAGTATAGAAAAGTATTAAAAATGATGGAAAATTAATAGTGTGGAAAAATCGTAAATAAGTGAAACTTCAGGGGTATTTTAGGAAATCCACTGTCCACTACTCATTATTGTTCCAAAAGTAGTATAATGATAAACTAAAGTTAAAAATAATTTATCTCACTATCCACTTCTGAATCTAAAACTCAATGGAAATGACAGAATAAGCTACATAAAGTTCTGAGGTCAAAGTATAATTAATAAAAGTTTTGGGGTGAAAAAACTAAATATCATAAGTTCCCACCTATATAAGCATGGCTTAGCTAAATTTTCCATTCATTTCTTCCTTCTTCTTCTTTCTTCATTGTTGGCCGAACCCATCATCATCAATCTCCACCATTTTCAAGCTAAGTTTGTGAAGAAAAACCTAAAGAAAACCTAATATCCAACCTTGTTTCATCCATTTCTATCCATTTCTCACTTGATATCTCAAAGAAAATCAAGATTTCCATCAAAGAAGATTTCAGCCACTTCACTCATAAGAGGTAACATGGTGTTTTCTTTAATTATTTAAGTTAATTAGGTGTTATAGATGATGAATTGAATGGGTTTGATAATTAATTTCATTAATTGATGCATATGGATAGAAAACCCCAATTTCAAACCCTACATTGAAGTTGTAAGATACCAAACCCTATATTAGTCATCATTTATGTCTATTTAGGTTAAAATATGTTTAATTGATGCCATTAGAAGTTAATACTTACAATTTGTTGATTCCTTCTCTCTATATTCTTTCGCATAACCTCATGTAACTTTTCATCAATTCAACTTTCTTTTTCCCATCCAAACTATTCATCTCAGAAACTGGTAGAGGAATTAAATCCAAAGGAATTAGTGGATTAAAACCATAAACAATCTCAAATGGTGAATGCACAACATGATTATAAGCAAATTCAAAAAATGGCAAACAATCTTCCCAAGTTTTCAAGTTCTTTTGAATGATAGCACGCAACAAGGTACCTAAAGTTCTATGATGAAGAAGAAGGCAACAGTTGAGCTTGTAACCTCATAAAGGTAAACGTCTCACTTATTTGATTCTTGATGGACGGTAGTTCTCCAAGTTGTGTTTTGAGGGATTCCACCTCTTGTCTAAGGCAAACGATGGTGGCCTCCTTTGGTGATGGAGGATCACTTGTTGTATGAGAATGTTTATCCATGGTTGATGAAAGGAGAGAAAAATGTAGTCAATAACAACTCCAAGGATCAAGAGCTCACTCAAGAACCAAAGCTCTGATACCACTTGATATGAAACTCAAATGGTAATGATACGTGTATGCGGGGAAACATGAGCTATGGGAAGCTTGAAACCGAGCATATATGATAGAAAACAAAGGATCATTCACAAATCAAGTATGAAGAAGGAACTTGACCCAATCCAAACCTGTTGGAGAGAACCAAAGCTATCAAAGGTGAAGCTTGACCCAATTCAAACCTTGTTGAAGAGAACCAAAGCTATCAAGTTTTTTTCGGACGCCACAAGTTTCCTTGATAAGTCCAGATTTGAGTTCTTAGCAAAGAACCAAGAAGAATTCCTTTCAAGGAAAATTCTGAATTTTTCATTCAATTTTTATTAATGTCAAGCCTAATACAAATTTGTCTATCTATAGACTTGGACCATCCCTCCAAGAATAGATAAAGTTACTTACATTAAATTTGGATCAGTTTCTATTTCCTAGGTACTTGAAACATCCCTCTAAGAATAGGAAAAGTCACTTTAATTCCAAACTAACCAGATTCAATGTAGTTGAAACACATTAAAATATAATTATACTAAATAAGTATTTTAAGACCCAAAATTAAGCCCATTATAAGTGCAAATTCGGACTTAAATATATTTCAGCCCAAAACTAAAAATAAACAGCCCAAAAGTCAACTTATTATGTGAAAAGAGGCTTCTTTCATGAATGTCTAGCAAGTGAGCCTTCAATTCATAGTCTTTAACCCTTGTTCTTCCAATTCCAAGCCAAGTTGGTTTCTTTGCACAGAAAAGTAAGTAATCATTTTTGGTGTAGCCTTGATTACTTCTAGGACAGCTTTAGAATCCTCTTTAATAGCTTCTTTGTTGTGTATTTTCATTATTAAGCCTTGAACTGCTTCTTTGATGCTTTTAGCCTTTGCTCTTGTCATAGGAGCACTAATTCCATGCAATGGATCTTGAGAAAATTTAGGAGTCCAGCCTTGTTGTCCTAGGTCCATAGCTTGATTCCTATCATTCCCCTCCTCTTCAAAAGG
>CANXYC010522166.1:0-11225 GCA_948193065.1 Aleurites moluccanus | reverse complement strand
TGTGCACACTGAGTTATGGGACCCCTGCTAGAGAGGGACGATGTATTCTCTAGTCATAAGGAACATATTCTTACGTAAGTCATTTATTTATGGGACCCCTGCTAAGGAGGGATGTTGTATTCCCTAGTGCAGTGCACTTTATGATAGTGCTGAGTATCATAGTTCAAAAGTGACCCAAATCATGTGATATCATATATGTGCTACCTGAAATGTTTTATATGAGTTATATTGAATTATTATTACAATAAAGTATCTATTTTATTATATGCTATATTTAGTTAAATATTTTATGCATATCATGGCATTTATTATGCATTTACTGTATTCTTATGCTTTTGAACTCACTGAGTATTTTTATACTCATCCTCGCAGTGTTTAATGTTTTTCAGGTCCTTGGTGAGGCACGTGTTCCATTAGCAACTTCTACTTCTGGCTTGGAAGTTTTGCATGTAAAAATCAGTCCCTGAAGATATGTAAATAATATGTAGAATAATTCCATGGTACTGTATATAGATTTTGGGACATGTAGATATAATTGTAAGTTTTATTTATAAGATTGCTTGTTATATATATGATCTGATAGTTTATATATATGTGTGGAGATGTTTATATATATAAGAGTTGATATTTGTTGATGGAGATCTAGAGGGATCTAATGTTTGAGATGTTTGTGGAGAATATTTTGAAGTGTTATTTGCTGTGTTTGTTTTTTTAGGCCTAGTCTTATTTTTAGAGGAGATGCTGTCGAATTTTCTTCAGCAGTTGTAAGTTTAATAAGCTGTAATTTGTTTATTGCGTAGCATATAGATTTTATTTGGGTTCTTCATGGTATTGGTTGCTTATGCGTCACCCATACCCTAGTACCGTCACGACTCCTTAGTTGGGTCTTGACATAAAGGATCTCACAGTCATAATCCTTAAGTAGCTCCACCTGTCTACGCTGCTAAAGATTCAGATCCTTCTATTGAAATATATATTGTAAACTCTTATGATTAGTATATATCTTGCATTTTGATCCATACAAGTAGTGCCTCCAAATCTTCAATGCAAATACCACAGCTGCTATCTCCAGATCATGTGTCAGATAGTTTGCTTCATGCTTCTTTAACTGACGAGAAGTATAACCAATAACCCTTATGTTCTGCATCAGTACACACCCCAATCTAATCCGTGAAGCATCACAATACACAGTAAATTTCTCCCCCTCTGATGGTAATGCTAACTCTGGAGCACTGGTGAGGCAAGACTTCAAAGTCTGGAAACTGCAATCACACTCATCAGTCCATAAATAACGCTCTTGTTTCTGCATCAACCTAGTCAACGGAGTTGCAATCCTGGAGAAATCCTTCATAAACCTCCTAGAGAACCCTACCATACCCAGAAAACTGCGAACCTCAGAAACACTGGTAGGTTGAGGCCAATTCACCACTGCTTCAATCTTCTGAGGATCCACCTTAATATCATCCTTGTATATCACATGCCCAAGGAAACACACTTTGGTTAGCTAGAACTGGCATTTAAATAACTTAGCATATAATTGATGCTCCCAAAGTGTCTGCAGTACAATCCTCAGATGCTCTGCATGCTCCTCCTCACTCCTGGAGTAGATAAGAATGTCATCAATGAATACAATGACAAACTTATCCAAATATGAGCTGAACACCTTATTCATCAAATCTATAAATGCAGCCGGTGCATTGGTCAACCCGAATGGCAACACCAAGAACTCATAATGCCCATATCGGGTCCTGAAAGCAGTCTTAGGTACATCACCCTTCTTAATCTTCAACTGGGCATACCCAGACCTTAGATCAATCTTTAAAAAATCTGTTGGCCCCCTGCAGCTATTCAAACAAGTCATCTATCTGAGGCAATGGATACTTGTTCTTCACTATCACCTTATTCAGCTACCTATAATCTATACACATCCTCAAGGAGCCATCCTTCTTCTTTACAAACAATACTGGTGCACCCCAAGGAGAACTTCTCGGTTTGATGAATCCTCTATCCAATAGCTCCTGTAACTGCACCTGCAATTCCTTCAATTCAGCTGGAGCCATTCTATATAGAGGAATGGATATAGGATCAGTGCCTGCATGCACCTCAATCTCAAACTCAATCTCCCTATCTGGGGACAATCCTGGCAACTCCTCAGGAAATACATCAGGAAACTCTTGAACTACCGATATCTGATCAAGCTGTACAGAAGACTTCTGCACATCTATCACATGAGCCAAATAGGCTGAACAACCTTTCCCAATCATCCTCCTAGCCTAGATACCAAAAACCATATTAACCCTGAACTCTCGTATATCACCCTGAAACTTAAACTCTGGCTGCCCCTCAGGCTGAAACCTAACCTTGTTCCGATAACAATCGATAACTGCCCAATGCCTCAGAAGCCAATCCATACCCTAAATAACATCTAACTTTAATACCGGCAACTCAATCAGATCAGCACGCAATATGTTATCATCAATCTCAATCACACAGTCAGGATAGTTATAGTCCACATGAACACTCTCACCCATAGGAGTAGCAATCACCAAAGGTACATCTAACAGTTTCTTTTCCTTATTCAATTTAGGTGCAAAGTGTAGTGACATAAAGGAATGAGTAGCACCCGAATCAAATAAAGCATCTGCAATCTCATTCTAAATCAGAATAGTACCTGTGACCACATTATCTAATCTCTGACCCTCATGGGTATTAACTGCAAACACTTTACCCTGACCCCTACCCGCTGGGACCTTACTACCATTAGGAGCCTATCCTCCTCTGCCTGAAGCCTCTTTGCCCATATTCTGACTCATCTGTATTATCGGCTGAGAAATCATAGTAGATGGCTGTTGCTCACCCGATAATGGACATCTGCTAATGAAGTGACCATGCTGCTCGCACTTCAAACAGGCACTTGACTATAACCGACACTCCCCTCTGTGCCTCCATCTATAGAACCCACAAATAGGCACACCAGGTATCTGTGCCATTAGTCTAGAGGAACCCTGTGAATAAGCAGGTGTAGACCGCACCACTAGTGGTCCCCTACTCTGAACTATCCTCTTTTGATTACTAGTTGAAGATTGCTGATCAAATCGAGGCACTGGCTCTGCCTGGCTAGCCTGGGAGCTACGCTTCCCCCTCCTAACTTGAGATCCTAGACCTCATTTCCTCTTCTGGTCCCTCTTTGCCCTCTCTATCTTATACTTCTCTTCCATCTGTGTAGCCTTATCAATAACTATCATCAAAGAAGTGAATTCTGTAGCCAACAGAGCATTATGAAGTGCATCATATAAACCCCTCCTAAACATGTTGATCAAATCAGCCTCAGCAGGAACAATATGAGTATCATACCTACTCAGCCTGATGAACTCCTCTGCATAGTCCTCTACAGACCTGCTATCCTACTCCAACTGCTCAAACTGGATCAAGTTACTGGTCTTCACCCCCTCAGTAATGAACTCATCTATCAGACCCTGTTGAAAATCAACCCATATGGGTGGATGCTCACCATATAGCTTAGGTTCCATCCTCCTCGAAAACCAAGTCCAAGCCTTCCCTTTCAGTAACAATCCCACCAACTCTATTGCTCTCAGCTTAGAACAAGGTAGTCTCCTAACTACCTTCTCAACCTCCTCCAGAAAATCTATGGGGTCACTACCTCTGTCATCCCTGAACTCAGGTAAGTTTAGCTTCATAAAGCTAAACATAGATACACCACCCTCCTCAATAACTCTACGGCCTCCCTATACAGCAAGCTCCTCAGGAACTTTATTGGCTACACAGGAGCCAGTGCAACTGGTACTGCCTCTAGTGCCACAGGTGGGGGCACTACTACTAGAACTGGTGGTGCTATACATTCTGACTTTCCCGCCTCAAATCAACTAACTCCCTGTGTAACTCCATCATCTCAACTCTCTTGGGATCATCGCCCCTCTCTGTATCCTATGTAGTTCATCGAGATCTGGATGGACCCTCTGAAATTGAGAACTCTCTAACCAAAGACTTATTAGAGGCTACCTTTGCCTCTCTGATATCTCTGTCCCTATTGTCGGACATCTCTGTAATATGTTAAGAAAAATGGAAACATACTTAGAATATCACAGAAATGCAGAATACTAACATATAATAAACGATAATAGCAAAGGACGATAAAGGAAATCCTATGCTCCTTGGTTTACTTAATTCTACCCCATTTTGTACTTAGTTACTATTCCTTTGTAATCTAGTCACTATTCATTTGTAACCTATGCTCTGGTGTCTATAACCAAGCGATCTGCTACCACCTCTGTTACGACTCATTTTCGGATCGTGACGATCCTAGAATGCGGGAGATGCCAATGGAGACTGGCACCCGTAGAACCCAGTATCACATGCATAATCTATAACTATCAATTAAAAATTCATTTTGCTTAATTACCATTTATTATGTCATTCTATAATTTCTTTTGTAATCTAGTGCGATTGGCTGTAACAGTTATAATATCATGCCATATACTCATCATATATCATGAAATATCATCATCACATATATATATTTGTTCATATCCTAGCTAACCCATACATACTCCATGGAGCAGCTAAATTATGAACACCAAAAATACATAATATATATATATATAATATTTACGTGAAATGACAGTAGCAGAAATCCTCGAATGTCTGAAGATGGGATTTTGCAATCTACTCCTCTCCTGAAATGGGTAAACAAATAAATTATGAGTATATAAGATACTCAGTGAATCTATATGCATCGCCAATAAAAATAGGATGGGTCAATAACACATAATAATAAAGAGCAATAGAAACAATACCAATCATGATGGTTTACAGAATCAGTATCAGAATTTGATAGGAATACCCATGGTAATATAAATGGTATGGAATCATATGGTAAGATAGATATAGGGCCCTAAAACATGTAGACTATGTATAATCACATAGTCGACCACATATCAAGTAAGCATAAGACTGATCAGGTCCTGTGGCTGGGACTAATAACCCTTTCCCAACTAGTGCATCAATATCAATGTGCACATTGCCAACAGTATATACCCACTACCCTGTCAGAGCGACAACTTTTTCAAACCATATTTAGGTCAATACAAGTGAATATCATATCAATAGACACCATTATGCAACAATGGTATCATCAATAACAATAAGCTCAATACTCTCAAATCAAATGGCAATTGAATCAATGGCATTGCAATATATGATATACAATCAATGATAAGTGGTATGGTAACCAATAAAGGTTAGTTCGGCAAAGGAAATCGATAGGCCAATTAGCATGCCAATGTCGCTGGCGACGATGGCATTCAAATGGTAAGCCCATGGAATACAAAGCAATAGGCCAAGGCAAAAATAACTAGGCATTTTATCAAACGCTTGGTGGGCACAAAATGGCAAGCCAATAGCTAGGGTTGGGTGCAAATTTGTCATGCCCAATTCAACCAACACAAGTTCACATTGGCAAAAACACAATAGGATACAAATATACAAGATTAAACAACAAAAAAGGAATCAAAATGGCATAGGAATTCAAAGGAAAAATCAAAGAAAACCAAGGCAAGTGAATAGTACTTTAGGTTCGGCCAAAATGGGACAATTTCATATGGCTTCCAATCATCAATCTAATGTATTAGGCATGTTATTTGATGCATATAAGACTCACTTAATGCTTCCAATAGCCTTCGAAACTTGATTTCCACCCAATTTCTTTAAATGAGGCAAAATGCACAACTTATGCAATCTTTGTTTTCTACACCAAAATAACCACCATTTAGTTACCTAATGGCCTCCAATTATCATATTCTAACATCAATTAACATAATCTAACACTAATTAACATAGCTAAAGCATACAACTTCAATTAGGTTAGGCAATTTAGGCATTTCTATCAAAATACATCAATTGATGCAATCTAACCTAAAACCCATTCAATTCAACTTCTAATTCATCTAAATAAACCATAAAATTGAACAAACAAATTCCTTACCTTGATTTGAAGTTCTTGCTGAAAAGGTGATGGAAGAATTGCTTGATTTCCTTTGTGATTTCAAGTGATTTAAGGATGGAGAAAGGTAGAACTAGATTGATTTTTTAGTTTTCTATGAATTTCTCTTGAGAAAATTGAAGAAAAATTGAAGAACAATGGAGATAGGTTCGACCAAGAAGAAAAGAAAGAAGAAGATGATGGAAAAAATTCTAAGGCATGCTTTTATACAAAAATCATAATGGTAAATTATATTTTAATCCTTAAACTTCCATGAGTTACACTTTGACCCCAACTTCTTCTAGAATTTATTCTGATAATTTTATCAGGATTTAGATTTCAAAGTAGAGAATCACTAGGCTTATTTTAATTTATACTTATTTATAAAAATAGTTTCAGAGTCATTTTGAAACTCCGACGGACCAATTTTCACTATTCACCTTAAAGTTCCTATTATTTATGATTTTGCCATTGGTTACTTTTTTAGTGTTCCTAAATATTTTTCACCTATTTCTTTTTACCAAAATTATACATACATTTATATGATCTTTTACCCCTGGATAAATTCAGAAATTCTTCTGTTGACTGGACTGCTAATTTCTCGGCAGTGTTCCCGACATCGCCGATTTCCCAAAAAGTAATTTGTTCGCTTTCCAACTGCGTCTCTAAAATTATTTCCCATCATTTCATGGCTTGTAAACCACATACTGAGAATTAAATCATGTATATAAGTTATAACTTTCTAGGGTATTACATCTTTGCTGCCAAATGGGTTTTGGGCTTGGAAAGATAATGTTGTCAAATGGGTTTTGGGCTTTGGAGAGATCTTGGTGCCAACTGAGTTTGGGATTTAGAGAGATAATATTGGTGCCAATTGAGTTTGGGCTTGGTGAGATCTTAGTGCCAACTGGGTTTGGGCTTTGGAGAGATAATGTTGCCAAATGGGTTTTGGGGTTTATGTAGGGGTGATAGTGTTTGAGGCTAATGTGCCTTAGTTCCATTTGGGTCAAAGGTATTTGAGGCTAATGGGCCTCAATTGTGAGGCCTCGCCCGAGCACCGTGTCTAGGTCCACTTTAAATGGGATCAGAATGCTCGTTTGGGACAATTTCTCATGGAGGAGATGACTTTAGCGCCTTTTATTTGAAAAATGATTTTGATTTTGAAGTCACCACCTTAAGTTATTTTTATTGGGAAAATTTAAGGTAAAAACCCATTTTGACTCCAATTTTATTCCAAAGGAAGAAAAGTGCACTAGTCATTGAAACCAGAGAGGATTTGGGGACTAGGTTTTTGGTTGAACTTGGCTTCTAATTTTAACCTTGATTTATCATTTTTTTCATGAGCAGTTTAAAGGATGGGATATAAAAATGCATGAGCAAGTAAATGAATGGACAAAAGCGATAAGATAAAGCAGTAAAGCAGTTAAGAGAGCAATAAATTAAATTAATACAATTCAAAAATCCCAAAATAGGGGATATCAACTGTAGCCCTTGTAGATTATAGGTTGCTCATACATTCGCCAAAGAATACATTCAACAGAGAAATAATAAAACAATTAATTAAAGAAGATGGTTTTAATCTTTTTTGGATTTGTAGCTTTTATACAACTTGCCTACGTATCCCGTTGAATGAGAATCAAAACCCACGCAGTTCTTCCTTCTCATGAAGAAGGGTTGATTTTATGCTATATTTATCATGTTTTGATTCTTTATTTTGATGCTTTATCAAAGTAAAAAAGATAAGTTAGGAGACAATACCTTTGCCCTAGCTCTTAAGGGTGTTGGCGGACGCAGTGCTCACCCTGATCAAAGTTCCACCTTGGATTGGTTGAAGCCCGAAAAGATGGTCGAATTGCCTATTATCTGACAATTTGGAGAGGTAGCGGTCTGATTGCTCGACCGGATCAGAGTTCCACCTTAGATTGGAAGAAGCAGAGGAAATGGGTCGAAATTTCTTCTTAGCTTTTAAGAAAGCAAACCGACAGAGTAACTTTACTTAGAAAATGATTTTGAGGCTCCACACACCTCGGATTGTGTCCTTATTTTGCTCAAGGAAAACTAAAGAAGATGGGCTCCACACGCCCTAAATAACAATTCTTTAAACTCAAGGAGAGCTAAAGAAAGAAGAAAAATAAGTATTGGAGGGAGAAGATATGAAATCTAAGAAGGAAATAATCAACTTCAGAGATTTTGGGGCCATTTTATAGTTGAAGGGGGCCAACTATTTATAGGCAAGCTGGTGCCACCGGAAGGGGGTGGCTGCGCTGCCAGTGCCTTCAGCGGCATGGGCTGAGAGTGGGGGCGGTAGCATAAAAATGGATCAATGGCACTGCCAAAGAGAATGGGTGGCACCGGCCACCACCCCTTAAGAAGGGAAGCAATGCCAAAAAGGGACAGTGGCACCACCCCTTAAGGAGAGCGGCAATGGCCCCCCTTCAGGGTGGTAGGTCCGGTCTAACTTCGCTCCGACTCATTTCTGAGTTCGGCCGAGCACGGGTTTGGTTCCGGTGAGTGCCATTCAAGTTGGCACGAGTCTGAGGGGTGTAAAAAATGGGTGTTCACATTAGTTATCTTAGATTATATTAATTAGAGGCTAATGGAAGATTATTTTGTGATTGGTTTGGCATAGAAAATCAGGGTTTAGATGAATGTGCTTTTTGCCTCCTTTGATGATTTTAATGGAAAATCAGTTTTGCTAGCCAATTGGAAGTGTGAGGTGAGTTTAATATACTACATTTAACATGTCCCAAGAATTGAATTGATGATTGGAATCCTTCCTTGAATTTCGATTCTTAGCTGAACCAACAATAACTATTCATTTCTTTGTATTTTGCTTGGTTTTCTTCATGTTTCACTTGCCATTTTGATCCATTGAATGATGTTATTTGTTGGATATTTATTGCTTATTGTGTAGCCTTGATTGTGATCTTGTTGTTGATTATATGGGCAATGTTAATGTTGCACCATAACCTAACCAATTTGTCCATTGAATGTTGAATACCAAGTGTTTGACAAAATGCCTAGTTCATCTTTCATAGGCCTATCAATTATTTCATCCGTAGGCCGACAATTTGAATGCCATTGTTGCCATCTGTATTAGCTAGCCAATTGTGTCAACTATTGAACCTTTGATAACCAATATGTATACCAAACCTTTCATGATTGTTATATCCATTGTTAATCCATTTGCTTATTCTGTTGGCTAACAATTATTGAATTACAATATCGATTGATTTATTAGAAAGCTATTGTTTATTGATAAGCTTATTGCTTCTTATTATTTTCTATTGACATGTTGCATACCTACATTGGATATGATGTGATTTGACAGAGCTTACTCACTGACGGGGTAGCGGGTAAATACCATCGGTAATGTGCATATTGACTTTACATGATACCCTAGATGGGAAGGATTAACTGTCCTAGCCATAAATGTCTGATTAGCCTTATGTATTATATGAGGTCATATGAGATTGCATATGTTCATGGCCCACTATCTATCTTATGTACATGATATGAGCTTTGTTGGCCTATTTTCTGATTCCAAATCATTGATTCTGTAACATGTTTCCTTAATCTAAAATTGGTGTGCAACCTTTTTATTTATTGACTGTTTAAATATCATTTATTGATTACCTAACCTCTTTCCATTAAGTGATGTATATTAGATTCACTGAGTATTTATACTCATTCCTTTAGTTATTTCCCATTTTACAGGTACAAAGTAAAAGGCAGAATCCTTTGTTCTTCTGTGGAATTCTACAGATGTATTTTTAGCAGTGTAATTATTTAAACATTGTATTTATGTATATATTTTAGTTGCTCTATGGTGATATCTATATGGAATAGTTAGACTGTATTATGTATATATGATATTATATGGAGATGAAATATTGATTTTGCATATGAATATGATGATTACAACCAATAGTAGAACAAATTACAGACAGACAGATTATAGAGTATCAGAGTATATAATGTCTATTAAGTACCTAATTGGATAATAATATGATGGTATATGATAATATAGTGTGATATTGGGTTCTACGGGTGCCAGTCGCGTCTGGCATCTCCTGCATCCTAGGATTGTCATATTCCAAAATTGGGACGTGACAGTTTGAGGCAGTCATTGATATTTAAGTAGTCAATAAAGAAATTCATAACTCCTATTAGAAGTAGGGTTTACCTAAGGCCTCTTGTATGACATCATTACTAGAAATCTTTGGCCAAAGTGGACTATACTTAGATATGGTCTCTAAAGGAGTCAGTTTTAGTAATGAGACTCGGAGACAAGGAACTAACATTTGGGCTAAGTGTGGCATAGCCAGTTTAGTGGGAGTTAACACAAAGTCCATACATTGAAACTAATGAGGTAAATGTTATTGAAGGGTCTAGTAGCATAATATTATCTATGCAAGGGTTTTCTATTTAACCACAAGTATTTTCTGATTATTTGGGGTCATGATGTATGGCTAGATACCGCTCATGATGTACTCAGGTTATAAAGGATTGATTGGAGAATTAATTATGAATTAAAAGAGTTTAATTCATATAATCCTTGTTGGACAAGGATTACTTTTTATGGAACTTTCCTATTTTTGAAGTAGGATTTTCACTTAAGACTTTTCTAATTTATTTAAGGAAATCATTAAGGACTTGAGTTGCCATTTAACTAGAGAACATATATGTAACACCTCAGCCTAGACCCTTATAGGGACCCTTAGGGGAATTTTTTTTTCTTTCTTTATAATATGTTAATATGATATGTTTATGCATGAAATTTATATTTATGCATGTTATATGACTTAATTTTAAGTATAGAAGTGGTTTTAGAGTCAGTTAGGACTCAATCGAGAAATTTTGGAATTTTTGGTGAACGGGGGACCAAATGGTAATTTTTTAGTTTTTCGAGGTTTTATAAATTTAACAGTATATTTGAGTAAAGGAAAGGATAAAAGTGAATGTAAATGGTTTTATTTTATTTATTTGAGAATTATATGGAAAAATAAACCCGATTGAAGACAATTTAGGGTAAACAGCTCAATTGGGGTGCTTGAGTGGTTTCGGTGTGTACTAAGGGCTTTATTGTAATTTTACTTATAATATGGGATTATAGTATGTGTATGATCTTATGATAATAGTTTAGGCTTGATTAAATACAGCCGTTGGATTAAATGATGGAAAATCGGACGGTTGGATCGATCGGGTGCATTTTAGCTATCGTAGG
>CANXYC010522132.1:0-27000 GCA_948193065.1 Aleurites moluccanus | reverse complement strand
TTTTCAATTTCACTAATTTTTGTATAATACAAATCAGAAAAAATAATATAAAATTTTTCACTATATTTTTTCTACCCGAAATAATACTTGTAATATGGAGGTATTATTGATTCCTCTTATTTACTGTCTCAATATGATATCCATTACTGTCAATATCTTTAAAACATAAAATATTTCTATGAGATTTTGGAGAAAATAATATATTATGTATAATAAATTTTGTTCATCTTGTGATAATATATTGACTCTTCTGGAGTTATCAATTATTTTTTATTTTATCATAAATAATTGTCTCACACATTTTCAAATAAAAAATATTTGACATTTTTTTAAATTGTACGAGTTGTCGCACTATTCACAATATATATAGAAATTAATTCTCATTTTTAATATTTTCAAAAATATATTTGTCACATCAATGTGAACAATATATATATGATTATAGTTAAGATTATCATTATTAGAGACAAAATTTATCTTCATATTTTTCCTCTTTTTTTGCTAAGTTCAATAAATATCAATAAGATATTTTATCATATGGCAAGTACTTGACCAATTTTTCTTTATACCATATCGATAATATTTATTTTACAAAATTTTGTCCACCTTTTTTATTTTTATTTCTGTATAATTTTATTCCACTTCTGGTGGTGATAAATATTTTTATGATATTTCTTTATTCTTATAAAAAGAATAATTATTATATATTTACCTTTAAATTTTACCACATCCACTTCAGGAAATGAGATAAAATTAGTAGGATATGTTTCATGAATTTTTCAGTAACAACTTGTTATTTTATTTAGTTAAATATTACTCATTCACTTCAGGGAATGAGATTGAATCATGATGCATAAAATTAATTCATAATATTTTTATAATCTTTTTATCGATATTGCTACTGCAGAAGCATATTCGATATATGAAAATATTAACATATTATTATTTGTCAATATTTTTCACACATTAAGAGTTAATTTTAACAAAAATCAACATATCTAAAATAAAAGAATAACTTTGCAATATCAAAATAAATAAATTTACTATCATTATCAATACATGATGAAATTAAAAATAATAATTATTATTATTATTTTAATTTTTTTTCACTTATACTTTTATAATATTACAAATATAAATCATTTTTTTTTATTTCAAATTATATTTCAACAAGTATAAAATATTATAATCTATACAAAAACAAATATCAAAATTAGAGTATAAATTTTTTATATTAGATGTAGATTAAAAAATAAAATGATAATGCATAAAATAGAATTTACTTACTCAAATATATGAATTATAATATTATCAAGAAAAAAAAATTTCAAATCTCAAATACTTGAATAAGAATATTATCAAAACAAAGATCTCTAAATCTTTTTAAGAAAACTATCAAATGTGTCATGGAAAACAAAATTAGGTAGCATAAGAATAAAAGAATTTCGATATACCCATTAAAAAAAAAAAAAAACTCTAAAACATATAAGAATAATCTTATTATCAATAATAAACAACGAGATATGAATTATAAAAAGACAATGACAATATAAGAATTTTCTATAAGAATAATAAACTCATATATTTTAGTATATTTTCATAAATATAAATAATTCATTAAGATAGTGAAATAAATAAGATTCATGAAATTAATATTTTAAGAGTAGACAAATTTACTTGGATTTGATTGCTTAAAAATAGAGAATCGTGCTGATAACGTGTTATGAAAAATAAAGAAAACAAGAACAAGAACAAGAATAAGAATGTAGAAGAGGGAGTATTCTATCATCTTCTTGATGTGTATTACAAAGTAATATGAACTCCTATTTATAGAGTTCATATTCATCATATGTTACAATATATAAAAATCAACCATAAATTACAATATAAATGGTGTAATAAAATTAAACTTAATTACAAAAATTTATGAGTAGTGGGATAAATGAATAGACATTCACATTTATCTTATGAGTAGTGGGATAGATGAATGGACATCCACATTTATCTATATATTTATAACAAAATATAAATTTTGAAATAAAGACATAATAAATTAGTGAAGAGAACCTAAGGATTATAATGATTGATAAATTAATTAATTTAAGATAGTATGAATTAAAATATTAATTATAATATTTTTTTAGGGAAAATTATACACTTTTTATTTTATTTTTTGCTTTTTAGATTAAATAGAAGAGTGTACATATAAAATATGTGAATTTTCATTAACAAAATTAATTATATAGCTAAAATGCCCAATATTTATGTCCATAAATGGTAATATTTTCATTTTTGGCATTTTATTATCATATTTATTGACAGTGAGTTGTTTAAATAAGAGTTTTGGAGGGCAAAAGAGTTATGTAAAAGCTGAGTTATGGATTTGGATAAATTTAATATGTTTTCCAATATTAATTTTATCGATAAAATTTATATTTTAATATTTATTTTTAAAATAATAAATGTCCTAAATTACTAGTTTGGATATGCTTAATCTTAAAAAGTAATTCTCATTTGGTATTTAAAGCTACTTATCATGACATGCCAATATCATCTGTTAGTATGTCACATTTCAATAGAAACAAGGGATAAATATATAACTAGAATTGTATATTAAGTTAAATAAAAAATTAATAATTTTAAAATATAATAAAGATTGTTAAATATAATTTCTTTAAAATATTTATAAACTTCTTTTTAAAGAGTAAGAAAGTTTATATAATTTTATTTTTAACTTTCTACACTATAAAATGAACATTTTAATTATTTATTTATTTTTAGAAAATAAAACTTTTCCTATAGGTGAAGGTATACATTCTCAAATTTTCACTTCCAAATCTTTGTAATATTTTTATAAATTAACAATTTAAAAACTCATGCATCAAGATATTTTTAAGCGAACTTTTTATTATAAGCTAGGGTTGTATAAAAATCGAGTCGAATCAAATTTTAATTTGTATTTTTAAAATAAAAAATAAATATTTAGTGAAATTTAATTCAATCATAATCCGACTCGAAAAAATAAGTCGATGGAAGGAAAATTTTAAAAAAATAGTAATATTTTATTTTAAAAATTTGACCAATCTGATTTAATCCAATTCTATAATTTAAATTGATTCAATTCGATTCGATAAATTTAAATTGAAATTCAAATATTTGAATCGATTCTAACCAGGTCCCGAACAACCTATAGGTTAAGTAACATGGCGATGGAGAAGGCTAGTTGAGTTTTGAAACTTCCATCCCCAAAAGTTAGTTAAAAAAATTTAAGATAAATTTCAAATTAGCAATAAATACTCAATAAATAGAGAATGTGTAATTAGGATTGAGCACGAGATTAAAAGATTCCGAATCGATTCGAATTTCTGAATTGAAAAATAATCGAAATTGAATTAATATAACGGGATGATATCGGGAATGTTTTGATGTTCGTATCGAGAACCAAACTATATCCGAATTAAACTGAATCATCAAAAATTCAAATCGATTAACTAATTTATATATATTTATATAATTATAAATTTATAATATATACATATTTTTATATTTATATAATTATAAATTTATAATATATGGTCTATATACTATTATTTATATATATATTTTTATTTATATAATTATAAACTTGTAATATTTTATATATATATTATAAAATTATATTCAAATTTCCGAATCCTTAAATTTTAGAACCAAACTAAAAATCTCAGAATTGTAACCGAAAACTCGAATCTCCGAACTATAATATATCGAATTTTTGAGACAATTCGATATGGATATTTTTTCCATTTAGTTCGGAATCAAAAAATTTATTTTTAAATCCTTGAAAGTTTGATTTGGTTTGAGATTTTTAAGTTTCCGAACTCAACCAAACAATTCATAGCCCTATGCGTAATGACAAAAAAAAAATTTTTTGAAATATTATAATTAAACTTGAGAGTTTTTAATTGTAATTAATTTAATTAAAATTATAATTTTAGGAAAATGTTTAGACTTTTTTTATTTTTTTATTAAGTCATTATAAAATATATTATATACAACATTTAAACTATTAATTTTATACAATAATATAATAATATAATAATAAAGTGAGACTACTTATCAATAAAAAATTTAAGTCCTAATGATAGAAATTAAGATCAATTTAAACAATTCTTGTTAGGAAGATATTGAATTCAACATATAAAGATTTACAAATTCAAAAAAAAAAAAAAAGTAAATTATACCCGTCATCCCTACTAATATATATTATTATTTTTAAATTAATTTTTATAACAATAATATTTCTAATATTATATTATTAATTTAATGAAAATCTCTCAGCCCATTTTTTGTCAATTCTCCTAACGGAACACTGACCTGGATGCCAAATCAATCATTTTTAATTCACAAAAAAAGCCAAGTCAGCCATTTTAAATTCATAAAAAAGCATATCAGCTTTTGATCTTATTTTTCATCATCTTCACATGCGCCTATTCCTAGTCTATCTCTCTCAACTTGGTGTACCTACTAGAGATCTTCAGCCATGATAGTCACCTGCACCATCACTGGCTCTTCCCTCTCTCCTTTGAATCTATCGGCAACATCCTTTCCTAACAGAGCGTCGTCGCCGCAACCCAGCACCAACAACGATCTCAAATCGTGCTTCTTGATCAAATCTGATTTCACCAAGGCCACGATCAATGGCGGAGAAACCAGGTATGTAATTTACACCCATACTACTCTACATCTTTCAACATTCCTTCAAAATAAAATATTTCCATCAAGATTACCGACTCCCCATCACAACAACTCTTTTTTTTTTTGGTGGCAAGAACAGAGTCTGAGATCATTTCATAATTAGAAAATGAGCATTTAACTAATAAACAACCGCATTCAACAACAAGGTTATGTTTATGTCAGTTCAAGAGACATTAGCAAGATCACCACTCTATAAATAGACCATAGCTCACAGGAGTTGAAGCCACTTTTTTTTTATTTCTGATAATTCTTTCCATAGCATGATGGTCCTTATCAAGGTTCAATCCTTATGGCTCCCTTCAGTTTTCTTGTTAGTACTCTCTTTTTCTTTCTCAGCCTTCAGCTTCAGCTTCTCCAGCCTCTCCCTCTCCATTTTCTGGATATAGATGTTCTCAGCAGCGCATTCCTCTTTGCTAAGGACTCGGCCCTTGCCGTCGCTGAAGTAACAAGTTGCCCCCCTAGTTGACTGCATCGAGCGAGTAATACCGAGTCAGATTAATGCAAATCTTGTTGCCATTTGAAAAATAACGAGTTATTGCAACAACTCTTATCAGCATAAAAACCCCCAAAATGTGAAAATATTGAAAGCGTAAGGGTCAGGGTCTCCTCAGTTATGATAAAACCCAATTGCAAAAAGTAATAACCCAGAAAAGGAATCAGAGGTTTCATTTCTCAATTGTCCTGGGTGTAATTTCCAAAAGAACAAAAGAAATGAAATGAAATGAATAAAATAAATGAGCATTACAGAAAATCAATTCCGCTATTGTTGATAGTGAGAGCTGATGCAAGCTCTCCTTCTAGAGCTCCGTCTCTGAGAGTTCTGCAAATTGATTCCGCAATTGTTGATGCCAATTTGGGAACCTGGTGAGCTCTGTATCTGGAGTAAAACCCTAGTTTAGATGGGTGTAATTCGATTATAGCTTTAAGCGAAGAGCATTTAAGATGCTTCCAAGGGGCGGCGAGATGGAACCCAACAGCGAGGATCCTTTTGCCGACTGTGAGGAAGGATAAGTGGGTTGAGGCGGTGATTGACACGAATCATTGTTTGATGGACCGGAGCATTGGAGACGTCCTTCATGTACTGTTCTTCTTGTACAGTTTCCATCTCATCTTGATCTCATCTCTGCCATTAACGAAGAGCCCAATGCCTTTCTCTGAATCTCAATTGCTCAATTGATTATTATTATTATTATTATTATTATTTTGTTTATATCTTTTTTTTTTTTAAGGATTGAAGTTATATTTATTGTATTTTTCCATTTTGGTTTTGTCTATGTTTATTAATTATTGTTTTTTTTGTTTGTTTGAGTGAAGGTAATAGAGGGTTTGTTTACGCGTGAAAAAATGTAAAATTTTTCCAATTATGAGATAACAAGATAATGTATTATAATATATTTAATTATGATTCTAATTTAGCTGCCAATTATGATTTTGTAACACCTAAAATTTTAATTTACATGGTTGCATGAGGTCATTGATGATACCATGGTTATAAATTATATTGATTGTTGTTATAGATTGTATTGACTGGTTGCTATAGAATTATTTCTTTATTATAGATATTGTTTAGAGTGTGTTAGTTGATCTCAGAGTTATTTTGGTGAGTATTAGAATGGATTTGAGAAATGATTGCCTTAATGTGAATTAACCTTATTGTTTCACGGGCGTAAACTTTTATCACAGCTGTGAATTTACTTTCTTTCATAAGCGTGAACTTTTATCATCGCCGTTAATTTGCTCTCTGTCTAAATTTGAGAAATTGACCTTTTGTTATTCACGATCGTGAATTTATCCTTCATGAGCGTGAAACTTATTTTTCACGGGTGTGAAACTTTGGGCTCTATATGTAGAAGTCATTTTCAAATTTTTGAAAACTGGAAACCACAAATTTCTTCTTCTTCTTCTTCTCATTTCTTCCCCAATGCTCAACTAATCTTCCCTATTACTCTTTGATCACCCAAATAACTATTTTTCTTCAAGGATTCTTTATGGAAAATACATTTTAAGACATCAAATCACTTCAAGGACTTATCTTCTCAAGAAATATTTTTTTAGGCTTTTGAAGGTAAATTCTAAATCTTTGCTTTTATAGTTGTTTATGGGTTATGACATTGTTAGATTAGTTGTTTATAGGTTGTAGGTAGTCTTTTATGAGTATTTATTTCCATTAATTATGGTTGATATGGAGTTGTGAGATTTAATGGTTTTATATGAATAGTATGGTGAATAGTAACTCTTTTTCATAAATTCTACGACTCTTCATTTAATAATTTAATTGGTATTAGGAATCATTTTATTGAATACCAAAAGGTATAAAATCCTAGAATTATTTATACAATGGCTTTGGGGAAGGAAACCCTAATTGATCCATTTTTGAGAATTTATTGTTTTAGACTTGGTGAACCCAATGACCTAAGGATTATTGATTGTGGTGATAGTGGAACTATTTGCTTTGGATTTGAGGTAAGTTATGAGATAATTTGTTCTTTGTTATGAAATCCACACTTGTTAATATTGTTCTTGAATGAAGTTTAGTCATTGTTCTTGAATTAAATTTCATATTGAGTATTATTATTTTGATATTATAATACCATTGGGCCTTAGGCCATCATTGAAAAATATTACCTTTGAAAGACCATTTGGGGTCATATGTAATTATTGAAAACCTATTGAATATTATTAATGATATTAATAATGTGAGGTCTCTAGACCCACCCATTATTTTTTGTATCGATTGTATGACTATTGACGATTTAGAACGCTCTTCTAATGAAGGAGAAATCATTGGACTATGTGCACCAGTGACTTAGCTAATAAGGTTAAATTGTATCAGTGGCTTTACCTAGGGGAGGCCTATTGTCCCTGAAACGTATGTTCTGATCAAACATACATATGGTTTGAGATCGTATTATATCGATGGATGGATAGTATAGATTTAATGGTTGTTCTATCGTCACATTGATGGGTGTCATTTCTTTGTAGGCAAGTAAATATATATGTCATTAAATATATTCTTATTATTCATAAACCATTGATACTATTGTTATATATATATATATATATATATATATATATATATATATATATATATTGAATTCTATCTATTCTTGATCAATCAACGTAAAACTCTAAGTATTATTGTATCTTCATAACTTATTGAGTTTTCGACTCATTCTTTCTTTCTATTGTGAATTTCAGGTGAATTCGATCTATTCTTAATCAATCAACATAAAAGTCTAATTATTATTGTATCTCCATAACTTATTGAGTTTTCGACTCATTCTTTCCTTCTATTGTGGATTTCAGGTGTTAGAGAACCTATTGACAGGATAGACAAAGTTTATTGATTATTTTTCTCTCCAAGAAGCTAATGTATTGAGTTGATAATTATATGATGTTTTATATTATTTTGGAATACTAATCGTAGTGGCTCCGTAGATTGAATTGTATTGCAATTGAGATATGATTGATCTTATTGGTAATCCTTGTTCTTTATTGATAATGGTATTTTGTCTTTTGATCGATAAGGAATAAGTGATATTGTATTGATGGATTATCTATCTATTGAAGTATATTGTATAGTTATAGAATATTATTGATGATTATTGATCCAGGTTTGGGTTCTATAGGTTTATGGTGGCCTTAATCCTACTCTTGCCCTAGGACCATCACACTTTTGGCTTTGGAGTGTGATAAATTTTAAGTTTAAAAATGTAAACTTAATAAAGAAATGTGATTTTAAAGTTAATTGATACAATGTAATAGTTTGGACATATGAGCATGATAGAAGGAATATCAATTAATGAGCATGATGTTGAAGACTTATTAACCTCCTTAGCTATAAGTTCAAGGAAAAGGGAAGAAAAGTGTCCAGAACAAACACAACCAGATAGCTACAACAAAAAGGACAAAAGAGGATTGAACTAATGCAGAAAAGAAGAATAGACAATTTCACTAGCAATGAAGCCCAAGGGCAAGGCTTTCAAGCATTTCAAGATGGCAACAAAATTGGAGGTTCAATTATGCTAGGTTAGAGTTTCAAGCATTTCAATTTCCATATGTAATGAACATGTCAAATACACCTGCATATGTTCCAAATTCACAGTTGAAGTCCACTGCACCTCATCATTTCATAGCAATACCGAAATTCAAACCACCATCACAACCTGCTTTGCAGCAGCCTACAACCAGAGATGATGCTAAAAGAGTTTTCCAACAATAAGGACTTTCCCAGCAGCAAAGAATGAGAAATTTAATAACCCAGCAAAAAAGTTACTCAGTATATAGTGAACAAGAAATGTAAATCAATTGCACCTTCAAAGAGTAAGTATTCCAAGTCCACTATAACAACAAATGAAAATAACTCAACTATGCTAAGTAACCAGCCTCTACAGATGGCATAACAGATGACTAACCAACAACCTCTGCAGAATCACCAGTAGAAGTTCAAGGTAGTTAGGCCCTTGGAGGAGGTGAAATGTTACTCCAATACATCAAGAGCTTTTTTTTTAACATTTTGACTTATAATTTAAATAGTATGAATGCTAGTAGATGCACTTCTCCATATAAAGGAGGAATATAGAAAATGGGCAAATGAATTAGTTATTTGTTTATATTTAGTGCAGATAAATGATATCAGATGTCATTAAACTTTAGGGCTTATTTTAATGTGATCACTAACTAATTTTTCTTTGCAGACTCAGCAGTAAAGTTTGAAAAAATTTCACTGGCTAGTCAGTTATAAGAGATCACCGGATTGACATATGTGGATGACACGTCAATCGATAATATTAACTAAGTGTGCCACGTTAGTGCCATATGGCAAATTCCATATACGCCAGCCGTAACATCATCAAACATGTTTAGTATATTATGGGGCACACATGCACAATAATAATGACACATCATTCCCTACACATGTTGGAGAGAGAAAAAAAATTATCTGATGCTCCTACTTCCTCCTACATTTTCTCTTTGTTTCCATCTTTATTCTTTCTCTTTATGCTCTTCCATTAACGTTGATTCTCCATTTTCTAACTTCCATATTGTTATGTAATGGATAGTTTGCTTTTCTCTTTAAAAATCCTTTTTGTGTTAAGTGAGCCGAGTTTATTGATTTGGGACCAAAAACGGGTGGGAGGAAGAGAAGTTGAAATTGTAAGTGAATTTTTAAGAAAATTTATGGCTTTTTGTTTTTGTTGCTTGTTTGCAATTCAGTTTGCTTGAAGTTAGGATTTCATGTGCTTGGGATAATTTTTTTAATGATTTTACTATGTTGCTAATCTTTTCTGCTTTTTTGTTTCTAAGGAAGTTGAACTATGAAAAATTGGAATCAAAGTTAGATATTTTGGTGGGTTTTTTCAAATAGGCTTTATTGTGGATACGATCTGGAAATGATGCTTTGGATTTAGAGAGGGAATTGAAAAATCGGTTATGAACTTGAAATTCTAAACTTTGGAATCAAATTTATTTGATATATTTGAGTGATTTTGGGTAAGCAATGAAAACTGTGAGGTTTCATGTATAAGGAGTTTATAAAGAAGATTGTTAATAGAAGAGATGAAAAATAAAGAATAAAGAAGATGGAAACATAGAGAGAAGGAACAAGGAAGAGGAGCATTGTTGGAAAAAAATTTATATTTCCACAATATGTCTCAAGCATGTAGTAAATGATGTGTCAATTTTATTGTGCATATGGCCCCACAATCCATTATACATGTTTGATGATGTGGTGGTTAACATGTTCAAAATTTACCACATGGCATTGACGTGATATATTTAGTCAATATTATTGACTGACGTGTCTACATGTGTCTATCCTGTGATTTTTCTAGTAAGTAACCGGCCAGTGAAATCTTTTTTAAACTTTAGTAATTAGTATGTAAAAAAAATTCGGTTAGTGATTATATTAGAATAAACTTTAAAGTTTAGTTGGTATCATTTACTCTATTTAGTAGGGGTGTCATCAATTCGATTTGATCAATTTGAAAGGTTGTTATCAAACTAAACCAACATTTTCGATTTGAAAAATTTTCAAACCAAACCAAATCATTATTATAATCAAACCATCAATTTGATTTCGGTTTAATTCAGTTTGAATACTTTCAGTTTATCGGTTTGAAACCAAAAATATTTTTTTATAAATTTTCATTATTTTATTATATATTTAGAAAAAATACCGATAAAGTATTAGTAATAAAAAATTCAAAAATAGTTTAATATTATATAACATAAAACTTATCTATTTTACTAATTAACACACCTAAAACTTATATTTTTTCTTAAAATTAGATTATTTTTTATTTATTTTTAGCTATTTTTTATGGATGATAATTTTTTTAAATGTTAAATTAATATTAAAAAAAAAAGGAGTTGTATATAAAATAAAGTCAATTATATTTAATTGTATTAATAGTATGTATATATATAATTTCAGTTCGATTAGATTTAAAATCGAGAAAAAAAATACTCAAATTACAAATCAAACTAAATTTTTGATTTACTATATTTTTCAAATCAATCCAAACTAAATAAATTATAAAACCATCGATTTCAATTTAATTTAATTTAATTGGTTTAGCTTCCACTTCCTACTATTTAGTGCACAATTGACTTCTATAGAGTATTTGATAGTATAGCAAAACTGTTTTATTTTTTTCTAGAATTTTCATGTTGTCAAGTTAATTGTAATTAAGTCATTTAGATGGTGTTTGGATAGGAAGCTAAACATCATAAGCTGCGTTTTAGGAGGAAATTAATATTAAAATTAGGAGTTTTATGGTTTTTGAAGTGTTTGGGTAAAAAAAGAAAATTAGATTATTTTTAGTATTTAACGCAAATTTTAAAAGTTGGGGAGGAGAGCTTTATAATTAATACTCGTTTTTAACAAAACTAAATTATTTTAACAAATGTTATTTTTTTCGTTTTTATCCAAACACCCTTTTAGTTTGTAAATGAAGCAACATATTTAATATTTCTAGGCAATATGTGGAAATTTTATATTCATGTGACTAATGGACCTTGAAAGTATTTTATTCTATGAATGTAAAGTCAATTTGCTCATTTATTTATATTTTTTTATTGGAATTTGTGACTTTTAGAATAGTTATATGGTCATGTAATTATACTTTTTCCATAGAAATACATTAACATTGATGTATATCTTCATTATATAATCGAACCTCAGGAATGGTGATCAATAAAGAATACTTTGTTATCAAAATCAAACTGCAAACAACAAAGCTCTAATCAAATATGTCACGACCCGCTTTTCCGGACTGCAACGGTCCTAGGGCACGGGAAATGATAATGGCAACCGGCATCCGTAGAACCCAATATCATTACACAATTTATCAATCTCAACATAAATATAATCATTTAATATAATTATCATCCATTAAATTATCCTATTATTCATTCTGCAGCTGGCTGTATCATTCACATATCTCATCATAAACCATCATATAACTCAAAATATAATTATCAATGTATAATAAGTAATATAAATCTCCTAACTAACCCATACATACCCATGGAGTAGCTAAATAAAGAAACCTCAAATAATAATACAGAAATCTAGAATTTATACAAATAAACTGCAGCATAAATCCACAGAAGATAGATGTCGGGATTTTGCAACTTACTCCTTTCCTGAAATGGGTAAACAATCAAACGGGTGAGTATAGATGATACTCAATGAATTTACATGCATCACAATAACTAAATAGGTACAAATAGGCAAAAGGAATAAATCAAATGATATACAATAATCAATAGGGTTATCAAAATACAGTCAAGGTCGAGAAATAGCAAATATCTTCGGTTACATATGGAAAGGCAGATAATGAGATGGACTTAATGAAAAGAAATCAAACAGTCACCAAATCATCGATATTACTGGACTATATAGGTCACCAGTATCAAATGAGCATAAGGCCGATCAAGCCCTATGGCCAGGACCATAACTCCTCTTAGCTAGGGTACAAATATACAATGTGCACATGGTTGACAGTATTTCCCCACTCCCCTGTCGAATCAGAAGTTCTGCCAAACCATAATAGGATCAAAAGCAAGGGATACCATAAGCAACAATGGCATCCGGATATCAATCAATCAATAGTAATTAGTACGGTATCAATCAATCAATATTCAATAAACTCATTTATAATGTCAAAGGTAATTTACAATTAATAAAATCAAGTGTGATAATAAGATAAAGCAAGGGACAAGAGTGAGTTCGGTGGCTGAGACCAATAGGTCAATTGGCATACCATTGTCACCAATGACAATGGTATTCAATTGGTAAGCCTATGACATGCAAACCACAAGCCAAATGACAAATAAACTAGGCAAATTATCAAACACAAGGTAACATACAATGACAAGCCAATAGGTTAGGGTTCGGAGAAAAATTGTCTTACCGTTTCAATCCAATAATAAGATACATTGTTCAATAATACAAGGGTATCCAAAGCAAGATTAAACAACATTAAATTAGGGTCAAATTGGCAAGAAAAAACCAAAGGAAATCAAACAAACACATAGGCAAACTTTAGGGCACATAGTTCGGCCACCATTAGGGATTTCACAAATTGGTTCAATTCATCAATTTAATGATTCAAACATGGTATTTGATGCAATGTAAACTCACCTAAGCCTTCCAATTGCCAATGCAATAGATAATTTCCACCAATTCTCTAAAATCCCCAAATTGAACAAACTTTGAAAACTCAATTCCTTCAATCTACAATTCCACATCAAATTAACCATTAATTAGTTGTTCATTCCTATCCAATTGAACATTTCTAACATCAATTTGACATTCCTAATACTAATTAAACATCTCACCCTTTATAACTTCAAATTCAACATTCAAATTGCAATTACTTTCAATTATCGATAATGTAATGCAATTAAACTAATTACCCATTCAATTCAACCTAAATAATCACTAAAACATTAATTAAACTAAACAAATGAACTACTTTACCTCTAAGCTCTTCCATGACCGAAATTTCAAAGCAATAGGCCTCCCAATCCTTTGCTCCAATCAAAAAATTAAGGTTAGAATTGAGTAGTTGATTTTGCTATCAAATTTTGTTAAATTTGGTTAAGAAATGAAGAAGTTATGAATTAAAGAATTTGAAGGAAGAAAATGGCAACAATGGAGTGAACAAAATGAAGAAGAAAGCTGCTGGAAATCGTGAGTTACAGCCTTTAAATAAGACAAAATTGAGTGCCAAATTGCAACTTAATCCCTCAAGTTTCATTCTTTGCATTTTGGTCCTTAAATCTTCTGAAATTTATTTCGATTGTTTTGTTAAGATTTTGATACCAGTGTAAAAAAAGGAAATATGCTTATTTTAATTTATCCCTAATTATAAAAATAGTTCTGGAGTCATTTTGTAACTCCGACTGACCCATTTTAACTATTCACCTTGAATTACTTTTTATTTACCAAAATGCCATTCTTTACTTTTCAGTGTTCGTAAATGATTTTCACTTTTTTCTTTTTACCAAAATTACACATAAATTATGGTCATATTTTATCCCCAAGCCAACTTCAGAAATTCTTCTGTTGACCGGACTACTAATTTCTCGGCAGTGTCTTGATACCGCCAGTTTCCGGAAAAGTGTCAAATTTGCTTTCTAACTATGTTTCTAAAATTATTTCCCATTAATTTAAGACTAATGGACCACATACTGAGAATTTATTTATACACATGAGTTAGAAATTTATAGGGTATTACAGAACCATGAACACCTGCTTACTACCCTTCTCAAGAGATAATAAGACAACTTATGGGATGTTTTTAGAGGCCTAATAGAACATATTTGCTGAAACCCTAAATAAACAACGCCATTCCATCATCCAAGAAGTTAAAGGGATGTTGGAACAAAACCCTAGAACTCTTCCACCTCCTCAAAATCTCAACCCCTCTACTTCAACTCCTCATATTATTGATCTAACCAATAATGGGAAGGCCCCTGAAAAATTCCCAAGCCCACTATGCTACTCACACCACACCTGCCTCCTTTCTAAATCTTTTTCAGGGAGGAGAGAAACCTATAATAGCTAAGGCCCGAAAGCTTATGGAAAAATTTGAGTTATGGAGAGAACCCTAAGAACTTAAAGAGACACAACGATATGATATACGTGGACTTTTTAGCCATTTTCCAAATGCCAAGCTCTTATCCAAGTTCAAGATGCCCTCTATAGACAAATTCGACGGCACCACTTGCCCTAAAACCCACTTGAAGATGTATGTAGGAGAAATGACTCCATTAGGTGTTGACAATGAGCACTTTTCCTAGTTGTTTCAATAATCTTTAATAGGTGCTACTGTTAGATGGTTTGTCGACCTAGATGAATTTCAAGAAAACCTAGGATGATATTTGTAATGCTTTTATCAAGCAATACCATTATAACATAGAGGTGGATATTACTCAATGAGACCTTGAGACCACCAAACAACATTTTAGGGAATCATTCTCTACTTTCCTAACCAGGTGGAGATCAAAGACTGCCTAAATGTTAAACTGGCCCACTGAGCAAGAACAAATAGACACCATCCTCAATAACCTCCTGCCAGCCTTCCAAACTCTCTTCTAAACACAATACCTCTCGAACTTCAAAGCCCTTATAGCCACAGCCTCAAAAATCGAGGATTTGATTCAAAGTGGTCAGATCAAGGATGAGTCCTTCAACTCCAGCTCCTGATACTGGAGGAACCCTAATTACACTTCGAATCATAACAGAAACAACTCCACTAATAAAAAAGGTGAAGAAGTAGCCAACATCTCTACCCACCAATCTATAAGACTTGAGAGAAGGTCCTTCACATACTTGGGCCTCCCTCTCACTATTATTTACAAGAAAGCCTTGGAGGCTAAACTGATTAAGCCTTTAGAGCCCATATCACCACCAAATCCTATACCAAAAAGCTGGGATATGAATGAATTATGCAAGTATCACCAATCCAAAAGGCATAAAGCTAGTGACTGTAAGAATCTGAAGCACAAAATCCAAGATCTTGAGGATAATGGAGACATTCTTCCCCTAAGGAGGCAACCAAATACAAACACTAACCCTCTCCTAAATCACCAAGCAAATATCCATTTCATCCAATCCTCTTACCTTGAATTTGATCCAGTATCCATGGTTAGATCAAACGCTAACTATTGTTGTGCTTTCGACCCGAAGACTTTGTGAAGGAAATTGACGCCATAACCAGAAATGGCAAATTTACATAACCTCTAACATAGCCCATCCTGCCACCATCCACTATACAACACATACCCCTGCTGGCAGAAAAAAACTAAAGCCTCTATTAAGACTAATGAGGATGTTTTCCTTAAACAATTAAAAAAGACCCAGGCCAACATCTCGATATGGAGCCTCATCCAATCTTCTTACCCTTATTGCCAAGCTCTTTGAAAAAACTTGAACCAATGTTAGGCTCCTATCGATATCTCCCTAAAAACTCTAGTTGCCTCTCTCACCAATTTATAAATGCCTAAACCATCTATTTTACTTACTATGACCTACCAATAACAATGATCTCTATATAATGTTCATGACCCGAGGCAAGACAATGTCTATGGTTTTGGTTGATAATGGGTCTACTTTGAATGTCTGCCCTTTGAAAGTGGCTAGTTGCCTAGGCTTAGAAGTTTCATTCTTCACCCCCTCCGATAAGATAGTGAGGCGTATGATAATACCAATAGAGAAGTACTTGGGGTAGTTACTTTAGATGTGACCATGGGGTTAGTCACCACTCCTATTCTATTCCAAGTTATTGATGTGCCCACCTACTTTAATTTGCTACAGGGTATGCCTTGGATCCATCAAACTAGAGCTATCCCTTTATCTCTCCATGAAAAGCTAAAATTCCCCCATGGGACTTCCATTATCACAGTTAAAGATGACATGCATGGAAAAAGTGAGGTTCCACCTTCTATGCCAATCTTAAAGATTTAGCCCAAATTGACCGGGGTGCCACTTTCATGGTTCTCTTTTGATACAATTTAGTTCATCCAAGCAAAAAAAGGTAAATAACTGGTCTCATTTGACTTTAACCCCTTCGGGAACATTGTTGTGGCTAACATACTTTGCAAAATGAATTACTTTCCTGGACTAGGACTTGGGAGAGGCCAATAAGGGATCATTTCCTTCATTGACTTTCCCATTGCAAATCCACCTTTTGGGCTTGGGTATCAGCCCACTAAAGCAGATTTGGAAGAGGTGGAACAAAGGGCCAAGGCCAAGACTCAGGCTCGTAAGAAAGGTAAAGCCTATGATTGGTAGATGAAACCTTACTTCCCCACTATGAATGGGTATTTTATGAAAGAAGGAGAGAACTTCCCTTACTATGGATTCTATGAACCCTCCTATTGTCCCATAACTAAGAAATTGACCCTTGGTTTTAAACTTTTCTTTGATGTCAGGCTCAACTTGGAGGATTGTAAGCCTATCTATATGCTTGATCTGGATTGGGAGGAAAATATAGAGGCCACTCCCTTTGAGTAGGTTGCCATGATATAAGATGGAGTAGAAACAGACCTTACTGAGCTTATCCAACCTGCACTAGCCTTGCTAAACAGCTGGCACTATGAAAAGTTATCCAATCCTGATGTTGAGTCACTAGTCCAGTTCAATTATCCAATCGATTCAAAATTAGAGTAAAAAATAGATCATGATTCTGAGTCTGAGTCACTTGAGTCTTTTTATTTTGAGTTTATAAATCTCCCAAGTTTGTCTTTGAATTTCGATGTAACAAAAGACAATGAAACTTTCATCAGTAATGAAAAGTTTGATCTTTCTTACTTTCTTATGTCTATCTTTCCACTTGATAATGAATCCAATATGAATGAGATATCAAAAGAAAGTGAGAAAAATGAAATAAATAAAGAAAGAAAAGAATCAATTAATCTCGGCACTGATGATAAAATGAACATCACATACATTGCATTATCATACTTTGATAAAACAACCTTATGCATTGCAAGTAAGGAGTTTATGGACTGCATCATATAGGAGTTGAAAGACATGACAAGGATTGATGAGAGCATAATAATTCATAGAATTCCAACCTATGATCATATCAAGCCTATTAAGCAGAAACTAAGGAGATGTAAAGAAGAATGGTCTTTGAAGGTTAAAGAAGAAGTGATAAAGCTTCTGGATAATGAGTTCATCGGGCCCATCACCTACTCATCATAGTTGGCCAACATAGTATCGATCCCTAAAAAGGATGGAAAGGTAAGGGTTTGTATGGACTATAAAGATATGAACAAAACCTATCCTAAGGATGACTTTCCTCTACCCTATATTGACTTACTAGTTAATCGCATAGTGAGTTATAAAGTGATCTCCTTGACTGACTTGTATGTAGTTTACAATTAGATTCAAGTCAACCTACCAGACAAGGAGAAAATAACCTTCATCATGGAATGGGGTACCTATTACCATAGGGTCATATCATTTGGACTAAAAAATGCTAGGCAACCTATTAGAGAATGGCCACCACTCTATTTTATGATATGATCCATAAAGACGTCAAAGTGTACGTGGATGACATGGTCATTAAATTCGAGACAGCACAGGGGAACTTGGATGCTTCGAGACATTTCTTCTAAAGACTCAGACAATGTAACTTGAAATTGAATCCTGCTAAGTGCTTGTTTGGGGCATCCTCCGGGGTGTTTCTAAGGCATATGGTCATAAAGAAGGGCATAAAATTTGATCCAGCCAAATCAAGAGCCATTCTAGAAATGTCACCTCCCAAAATAGAAAAGGAAATTAGGGGTTTCCTAGAATGGTTATAGTACATCAGCCGGTTCAATTCCCAATTAGCTGACACTTTGGGCTTATGTTCAAACTACTAAATAAGGGATCCTCTAGCGAATGGAACTGCCATAAAGCCTTTGAGAAAATCAAGGAATATTTATTTAATCCTCATGTATTGCAATCACCTAGACTAGGAAAGTCTCTGCTACTGCATCTTTTAGTCACTCAAGAAGCCATGTGTGCAATGCTTGCTCAGAATGCAACATACTCACATAAGGAAAATGCCATTAACTACCTAAGTAAGTGTATGTTGTCTCATGAACTCAAGTACAATCAGATTGAGCAATTGTGTCTTGCTTTGGTATTAGTGTTCCATCAATTGTAGCATTATTTGCGCTCTCATACCACTCATGTCATAGCTGACAAGAGCCCCTTGAAATTCCTTATAGAGAGGCTGATGTTTTATAGTAAAAAGGCACGATGGTTAGCTGTTCTTGCGACATTTGATCTAAAGTATGTCCTGAGAAAAGCAATCAAAGGGAACATAGCTGACCAACTAGCTATAGTGCCCGTCGAAGGTGATGGATTATTTGAACCAGAATTCCCTGACGAAGATGTTATGGAAATAAAGCCTATGGTATGGAAAATGTGCTTCAATAGGGCAACACATTGGTATTGTATGCCCTACGAGCCATATATCTTTATACATATTTTTATAAACAAATATATATATATATATATATATATATATATATATATATATATATATATATTCTTCATTATGATGGTTTTCATTTATATTGAGAATATTGTCCATAAGTATTTGTTAGATGAGTGATTCTTGGTTAAGGAGAATGAGGTGATTGTTCAATCTAGTACAAATACTTTAAACTGTTCATGGTCGTTGGACTCTTATCTCGAGTTATATAAGATCTGGAAAAGCCATCACCTCTGTTTATCTTCCTAGTTTGTACGAGTTATTAATAGTATGAAAGCGGTGAGTCAAAATCCGTTTGCTTGATGTCAGGATAAACATATGGATACTCATTGGATAAGTGATAGAACTATGATGCTGGATGATGATGACATGGGATTTTACTGTTAGTCAATCATTTGTCATCCAAATCATGATAGTGCATATAATCCTTTGACTTGAGGTGATATATGTTTCATATATGGGTGGTTAAGCTTTGTTATTGCTTACATGACGGGGCTAACCATGCACTGACATATCGCGTGGTAGCCTTAGATAGTTATATATTGAAGCATATGATCAACCAAGAAAGGATTTGTTCCTCCGAGCAAACGGAGTCAAGATCCTATACCTTCACATTATTCTTGATATTAAATCCTTGGCCAAGGTGTTGATATCAAGAATTAAGTTTTGATATGGTCATAGTTATCTTGGTATTAGGGTTTGACTAATCCATGACCCTAGTCAAGATCGGGATCTTAGGACGAAAGGATTGGAGTGTATGGTAATCATGATAAGTAGATTCATGGAATATAGACCTCTGTCTGAACATTTATATTTGGTTGGGTAGTCATAGCATATATTGCTAAGGGTTAACCATAATTTATGGGAATGAATCAGGAAGAGGGATTTCCTAGATTGGACGAGAAATCCTTCTTGTGATATTAAAAGTAATATCATTCCCCATTGCCAATAGAACATGAACTTAGAAAGTCACACAATATAAGTGCATTGCTTTTGAATTAATTATCTTGGTAATAGAAATAATCAATGTTTTCAAAATTGGACCAGTTAAAGAACCGGTGAAGGCAGAGGGTTAGAGGGTCAGAGGTTTGACCGGGATTGAACTGATTAAACCGAAAAAACTGGTATACATATATATATGTATATATAATTTGATATTTGTTATATATATGATAAAAATAAATATAATTTGACATTTATTATTTTTGATTAAAAATAAAAAAATTTTAAAAATTTTAAAAATTAAAAAGAAATTAATTTTTTTTTTAAAAAAGTAAAAAAAAAAATTTTGACCCGCTCGTACAGGAAAAATCAGTCCGGTTCGACCGGTTCACTTGTTAACTGGCCAGTTCACCAGTTTTTTAATTGGTTTTTGGGGACGATTTTTTAGGGCAAATCGGATCGATCATTGGTCAATTCCCAATTTTTTTGGTTCGATCGGTCGGTTCGGTCCAATTTTTACATAATTGGATAGAGTAGATTATTAAGTTAATGTGGTTGTTAGCATAACCATTTTCTCAATTTTTAGTAATTGAGGTTTATCGATTTAACTTAGTTCGCACGGTTTGTAAATGGAAAGATTAAATCAATGGACTAGTTATTTAATGCTTATAGGCCGAATAGCTTTAATGTGGGTTGAACCACATTAGATAGATGGAGGAAAAATGAGCTTTAGGATTTTATAATTAATAGACTTTCTTTTTGGTGAGCCAAAACTCCATAAAGAGAAAAATGATCATTTGATGAAGATTTAGAGATTCTTCACTAAACGAAAATTAATTAACCATAAACTAACCTTAATTTTTATCTTAGACTAATTAATCTTTGCTTAACTTAATCTAGTTTTACAAGATAATATTTCAAAAAGTCAAGGGGACAAGGTCTTACATAGTCATTCAAAGCTATTTCCATCTCACCCACCATTTCCTACTTTGTCCCTTCATTAAGGCACTTAATCAAAGAGTTGAAAAATCAATTAAATGGGTGAGAGAGAGAGAGAGCTTGGACATCCATCACTTCTTGAATGGGCATTTGGAAGAGCAAAAATCAATTTTGTCTTTCTTCTTATGTCTTAGAAGTTTTACAAGAGAAAAATACTAAACACTATATTAATTTCTTCTTGTATTTGTACCCTTTGCAAAATAAGGTAAGTGTTTGTTTGATAAGAATGGAGATGAAGTACCATTTGATTAACTAGGAAACCTTTTCTTCTTCTTCCTTAAAGGTTTTCTTTGGTTGATTTGACTTTGTAAAGAGAACAAACATAGATAGGAACCTTTGGTTGAATAAGGTGCCTAATTGAAAGATTAACACTTGTGGACTAAGTAGAGGCACAATATTTGGTGTGCTTGGAATTCTTGGTTTCGGCCTTCAAGAGGTAATTCCTCAAACTTTGTGTTGTTAAGTTTATGTATGATGTGTTTTGGCCACAAAATAGTATATCCTTATAGGTGTTCTTAGTAGTTAAAATTATAAATAGCTTTCATTGCGTTTTTTTTTACACTTTAAGTACACCTGGTATGAAAATACTTTACCTACATAACAAACAATAAAGGGTATGGTGCTAGGATTATGATAGTCACACCTCAGGGAGATCATTTGCCCATGGCTGTCAAACTGGCTTTTGAGGTTACTAATAATAAAGTCGAGTATGAAGCATGCATATGCATACTAGAATGTGCAGTCAATATGAGAATCGACTACCTTAAAGACTATAGGGATTCTAATCTGATCGTGTCCCAAGCTCTTAGTAAATGGAAAATTAGAAAAGAGTGCCTAATTACTTACTATGAGCATGTTTGTGATTTAGCAAAGACTTTTTATGAACTATCCTTTCACTACTTTCCTCGACCAAAGAATCAATTTGTTGATGCTTTGGCAACCTTGGTCTCTATGATAGACATGATGGGAATTGAGATAGTTCGTCTTGTGATTATCAAAGTCTGAAGACAGCTAGGGTATGAAACAACCTATATGCAGATTTAGATAGCAGATGATAAGCTATGGTTTTAGGATATCTTTAATCTAATAAAAAAAATGATAAGATCAGAGAACTTTAAGACAATTGGCCAACGGTTTCATTCTAAATGGCGATGTGGTATATAAACGAACTTGAAACAAAATCCATTTGAGGTGTGTAACAGAAGATGAAGCCTAGTAGATCATATAATGAATATATAAGGTGAAGAAGGCCCCACATATGAATGGCTTTGTTTTGGCCCATAAAATCACAAATTTAGGGTATTTTTGGCTGACCATAAACGAAGACTCTGCTCATTTTGTATAGAAATGTCACAAATGTCAGATATTTGTGAAGTTTCAAAAGGCACCTTCAGTTTTATTGAATCCTACTGCAACTCTATGAACTTTTGCCACTTGGGGCATCGATGTTATTAGATGCATCACCCTAAAGTCATCAAATAGGCATGAGTATGTTTTGGTGGCCATCAACTACTTCTCAAAATGTGTAGAAGCTGTCTCGTATAAGGTTTTGAATGCGAAAAAAAGTAGACTACTTCATTCAAGCCAACATCACTTATCAGTATGGGTTGCCTTTTGAGATTATAATAGATAGTGGGTCTCATTTTTAGAGAGAAGTGCTGAACCTGCTGAAGAAATAGAAGATTCAGCATCACAGGTGTTCCTCATACTGTCCCCAGACTAACGATGCGATGGAAGCAGCCAACAAAACCATCAAGACCATTCTACAGAAGATGATTTCCAGTAACAGAAGCTGGCATGAACATCTTTCTTTTGCTCTGTGGGGTTTCTGAACTTTCATCTGAACACCAACAGGGGAAACTCCTTATGCTCTTATGTATAGATGGAAGCAGAACTTCCAATTGAGATGAAAATCATATTTGCAAGAGTAATCCAAGAAAGCCAATTTGATAAAGCTGAATGGAATAAGGGCTACCATGATCAGTTGAATGCCATTGATGATAAAAGAATAGATGTTTTGTATCATATTCAGGGATACTAGGAGAGGCTAGCCTGACATTTCAACAAAAGGGTTTCGACAGAGTGTTGGAAGAAGGAAACTTGGTATTAAAGGAAACCAGAGCTCATAGTCATGACCCAAGAGGCAAATTCAGAACTAACTGGGCAGGCCCATGTGTGATGAAAAAGATTCTAACTGGCGGATGGGCCATATTAATGGATTTGGATGACAATGAGTTCTTAAGTCCTTGCAAATAGTTTTCATTTTATTTTTGTAATCAAAACATGTATTGTATAAATAAAAACCACGTGGACCTGATTCTCGAAAAAAGTGAATAAAAAGAAAGAAGTTAAAAGCTGAGATACGCAGGCAGCCCTCCTTAGGTGCAGTCCAAATCATAATATAATTATCATTTTGTGCCAAAATCATTACATGGTTATTTGATTCTTTGCTAGCTCGCTAAATTAATGTTCGTATAGGTGCTCTAAAGACAATCATTATAATGATAATTTTAGATAATATTAATAAAAGACATTCTTTATTAACCAGTGATTTATTTATATTTAGAATAAAATCGTATAACTGCTTAAAAAAGTCCATGGTGTAAACATAGCATGTAGGCATTCATGATGTGATCATGACAGTGAGATGCTTATCATGTACAATTATGTTTTATCTAAAATATCCATAGTCATAGAATCAATAAGATGGGACATTATTGATTCGTAAAGACTAGCACTTGTGTATACTATTTGATTTGATCAAATCATCTAATAGATGTAGACATTGAGATTTCTAAGTATAACATGTAGATGTTTACTATGAGTAGTAAGTACATTGGAGTGATCACCTGAGATTATCATATAGAATTCTAAACCTTGTTAATGATACATCTCAACATGGAAATGTGCAAATGTCCTTGAATTTGAGATACTTAAGAGTGATCTAGAGTGAAGAGGCCATGCTTGGATTTCGTACCTTGCTCTCTAAAGGGTCTGCTTATAGGGCAGACATTGGGTATAGTTAGAGGTTATGAGGCCTCGCTTGAGCAGCTCGTTCGACCCACTTTTATATGGGATCGGAATGCTCATTTAGGACAATTTCTCACGGGGAGACGACCTTAGCGCCTTTTATTTGAAAATTATTTTGATTTTGAAGTCACCACCTTAAATTATTTTTATTGGGAAAATTTAAGGTAAAAATCCATTTTGACTCCAACTATCCCAAAGGAAAAAAGTGCATTAGTCTTTGAAACCAAAAAGGATTCGGGGACTAGGTTTTCGGTTGAACTTGGCTTTTAATTTTAACCTTGATTTAAAATTATTTTCTTGAACAATTAAAGAATGACATATAAGATGCATGAGCAAGTAAATAAATGGATGAACAATTGAAATATAAGCTAGCAAGTAGAATAATCAAAATAAAGCGATAAAAGCAAATTATTACACCTTAAAATTTCAAAATAGGGGATATCAACTTTAGCCCTTATAAGTTATAGGTTGATCACACATTCCCCAAAAAATACATTCAACAAATAAAGTAAAGCAAATAATCAAAAGAAAAAGAGATGGATTTGAAGCTTTTATACAGCTTACTTGCGTATCCCGTTGAATGGGAATCAAAACCTACGCAGTTCTTCCTTCTCGCAAAGGAGGGTTGATTTTATGCCCAATTTATCATGTTTTTTATTCTTTGTTTTGTTTCTTATCAAAGTAAAGAAGATGAGTTAAGAGTTTATACCTTCGCCCTAGCTCTTAAGGATGTTGGAAGACAGAGTGCTCTTCCGGATTAGAGCTCCACCTTGGATCAGATGAAGCAGAGGAAATAGGTTGAAATGTCTTCTTAGCTCTAAAAAAAGCAAACCGACAAAAAAACTTTGCTTAGAAAAATGACTTTGAGGCTCCACACACCTCAGATTGCGTCTTTCTTTAGCTCAAGGTGAACTAGAGAAGATGGGCTCCACACGCCCTTAAAAGCAACTCTTTAAACTCAAGGAGAGCTAAAGAAAGAAGAAAAAATAAGTATTGGAGGGAGAAGAGAATGAAATCAAATAGTGAAAACTCAAACTAGATGATTTTCTGTGTTGTTGTGTGTCTTTGAAGGTGGGATGAGGCTTTTTATTTATAATAGAGGCTTGGGGGTCAAATCCCATCATTTTCCAATGTGGGATTCGGAAAAAATAGTTTTGGAACAGAGTTGTTGCTGGCAAGAGGAGCCGGTACCGCCAGAAAGGGGCAGCGGCGCTACCGGGAGGTCTTGGCGACATAAGATCTGAAGGAGGGTGGCAGCAGTGGCAAGGAGCCATGCTGCCGCCCTTGGGCATGGAAGTTGTCGCCACCCCCATCTAGCGGCAATGCTATGCCTAGAGGGTGGCATCTCTGGTCCAACTTCGTCTTGAGGCCGTTCTGAGTCCATCCGTCAGCGGGTTTGGTCCTGGTGAGTGTTGTTTGGGTTGGCACGAGTCCGAGGGGTGTAAAAAATGAGTGTTCATAGCTGCCCCCATCACGACTGTCCATTTTGAATGACAGACGTGATGTAGGTGAACTGAGTTGTTCCTGTCTATTTGGAATAAAAGAATGCATTCTGATTGCATCTTGCAAGGTCTAGAGGTATATGAGTGTAATCTGTCAAGCTTTGGATGATTTTTCATTTTTTTGGTATTTTTCTGTATCTGTCATTTTCTGAATTATAGAAGCTTTCCATGTCTGATTTGGGCAAATGATAGCTCTATGGATAGAGAAAAATCATACGGACTCAACAATATTGACAACACCTAATTTTGACTTGAATTGCTTCATAAATACAAGTTTCTTGTTTTTGGCCAAGTTGGGGACATGATGATCATTTATGAGATTCTCAAAATCTATAAATAGGGGTGAGGCTCTCCCATTCCCTACACACCCATTTTCACATTCCTCTCTCTCTCTCTCTCTAGATTTTCTCTCTAAATCTCTCCTCTTTCTCTTGATGGCTTCAGCTTCTGGAAGTAGCAATCGGGGACATCATAGCTACGAGGCCCCATGGGAGAATCCCAACCGGGAGAACTTGCTGTAAGAACCCGAGCAACACATTTCTTGGGATGGCAGAATCGAGGTACCATCTTTTTTTTTTTTTTTTAGCATTTCATTTATTGTTCTTTCTTTTTAGAATATCATGCTTAGGAACAGGGGGGCTAGGTCAAATTTAGCCTACCTTGTCAATGCCTTAACTGAAGAGACTCTGGTAAAACCCTTGCTGGAGCCAATTGGTTTTGTGTCCTTTCTAAAGGTTAAAACCAATCCTGAGAGCCATGTGGCCTTGATTAAAGCTCTAGCTGAGCGATGGTATGATACTACCAATACCTTCCACTTTCCTTGTGGGGAGCTGATGGTCACTCCGCTAGACTTGTCGATGCTTACCGGCTTACGTTTCGACAATCGTCACTTGGATCTCTGTTCTGATTGGAGAGCCACTTTTACCCCTGAGGACATGGTTCATCTTATAGGCCAGGATCCTCCTCGGAACCGCATATCAGTTCCTCGCACTTGGCTTCAGGCCCGGCTGAGAGGGATGGAGCCATTCGCCGGGATGATATATGATGCCAAGGTAGTTGCTAGACTGATGATGCTGATCTTGGCTGGATGTACCTTTGGTCACACTCGCCGTGATACCGTCAATCTGAACATCCTGCTAAGCTTGATAGATATGACCATCGTGGGTGAGTATGACTGGGCAGGTGCAGTTTTGAGCACCATGTACCGAGAGATGGGCGACCTTTCTCGAGGAGCCTTTTATTCTTATGGAGGTACTCACTTCATATGGGAGGTAAGTTTTCCA
>CANXYC010521873.1:0-14629 GCA_948193065.1 Aleurites moluccanus | reverse complement strand
CCGTGGTGAGACAAATCTTCAACTTCTGGAAGCTCTCTTCATATGCATCTGACCATAGAAATTTGACTTGCTTCTGAGTGAGCTTGCTCAAAGGAGCTGCAATCTTGGAGAAGTCTTGAACAAATCTCCTATAGTAGCCTGCCAAACCCAAGACACTTCTAACTTCCGAAACATTCGTGGGTCTAGGCCAACTAAGAATTGCATCAATCTTCTTAGGATCAACTCTAATCCCTTCCTTGCTCACAATATGCCCAAGAAAGCCCACATTCTCAAGCCAGAATTCACACTTCGAAAGCTTGGCAAACAACTGATGCTCCTTCAAAATCTGCAATACAATTCTAAGGTGTTCTTCATGCTCTTCTTTACTCTTCGAATACACAAGAATGTCATCAATAAATACAATGACAAACTTGTCCAAGAATGGCCTGAACACCCTATTCATCAAATCCATAAATGCAGCTAGCGTATTAGTCAATCCAAATGGCAACACTAAGAACTCATAGTGTCCATATCGGGTTCGGAATGCTGTTTTCGATACATCCTCATTCCGAATTCTCAACTGATGGTACCCCGATCTCAAGTCTATCTTGGAGAAATGACTTGCACCCTGCAGCTGATCAAATAAATCATCAATCCTTGGCAAAGGATACTTGTTCCTGATGGTCACCTTGTTAAGCTGTCTGTAGTCTATGCATAACCTCATAGAACCATCCTTCTTCTTCACAAAGAGTATATGTGCTCCCCAGGGTGAACTATTGGGTCTAATAAATTCCTTGTCAAGCAGATCTTGCAATTGAGTCTTCAACTCTTTCAACTTGACCGGTGCCATATGGTAAGGAGGAATAGAAATCAGACTTATGCCAGGTAGCAACTCTATGCTGAACTTTATCTCTCTATCTGGTGCCAAACCAGGCAATTCTTTAGGAAATACATCCGGGAACTCATTGACTATCGGAATCTGCTCCATACTCTTCACTTCTTTATTAGTATCCCGAACATATGCCAAATATCCTTGGCAACCCTTTCTCAACAATCTCCTTGCCCCAATGGCAGATATCACATTGTACGGTGCTTCACTCCGCTCTCTTTGGAACTCAAATTCCTCACTCGAAGGTGGCTTAAAGATAAGCTTCTTCCCATTGCAATCAATAATGGCATAATTCTTGGACAAACAATCCATGCCCAAGATTACATCAAACTCTAACACTGGCAATTCAATCAAATCTGCATCCAAGCTCTTACCACTTATACTAACCACACAAGATGGATAGGAGTTCCGAACCTCATTCTCCTCCTCCAAAGGAGTATACACAACCAACACATTCTCAAGCAAAACACAAGGCACATGCAACTTTTTAGCAAAGCAGGATGATACAAATGAATGCGTAGCTCCCGACTCAAACAAAACTCTAGCATTCAAGGCTTGAATTGGAAGAATACTGTAACCACAGTATTGGATGCTTGAGCTTCATGCTGTGCCAAGGCAAAAAATCTCCCTCTGCCTCTACCCATCGAAGCTAATCCAGAAGCCTGTGACTTATGCTGACCTGATCCTCTGCCAGCTTCAGTAGCTCTGCCCAAATTACCTCTACCTCCTCCTGGCTGTTGACCCATGCTCCTTTCTATGCTCATCTGAACTGTAGCTTGAGAAGCTTGATGTCTAACTTCGAAAGAAGGCTATGGACAATCCTTAAGGAAATGACCTTACTGTCCACATCCATAGCACGCACCTGATGCATAGAAGCAGGGTCCTCTGTGAAGCTTACCACAAGTAGGACAAGAAGGATTAGTCCTAGGTGGTGCTGAACTGGCTGCACTGTGGCTCACTTGAGGAACAAATTTGGAGGGATTCAACCTCTACTGAAATCCCCCTGATGGCCCTCTAAATCCCCCTCTAGCAATTGATTGAGGCACAATATTCATACTCTTCACTCCACTGTCCTGCCTAGAAGAGCTTCCAACTTTAGCCTTCTTCTTTTCTTCTCTCTCGGATCTGGCTTCCATTTCCCTATTCTCAATCACTCTTGCTTTATCCACCAGCTTGGAATAGGAATCAAACTCAAGAGCAGCTAAAACTTTAAACAACGAAGCCACCAATCCCCTATGGAACCGCTGAATCCGTGCCGCTTCTGAAGGCATAAGAGCTGGAGGAAACTTACTCAGCTGGCTGAACCTCTTCGCATACTCAGATACTGTCATACCTGGAGTTTGAATCAACCTCTCAAACTCCATAGCTTTAGCATCCCTTACGCTCTTCGGAAGAAATTCATCAAGGACCATTTCTCTGAACCTCTCCCAGGACAATTCTTCATTATCTCGAAGCATACCAGAAAAGCTTCTCTTAAACCAGTCCTTCGCTTCAGCTTTCATCAAATAACCAGCAAACTCAATTACCCTCCTATCAGGGATCCTCAAAATCTGAATCATCTCCTCTATCTCTTCTAGAAAATTTGTAGGATCCACCTCACCTCGATACTCTGAAGGCTTGAGCTTCAGAAACTTCTCAAAAGATACTTCCTTAATCTGATGCACCTCTACAGGCGGGGGTGGAGGAACTGGAATCTCTGGAACCGCTTGAACAGGAGGAGCCTGTTGCTGCCTCTGCTGAGTAATAAACTCAGCTAAGACCTCATAGTTCCTCTGCAGCTGGTCTACCCGCTGCTCCATATTAGCCACATCTACTGGTGGCACAGGAGGAACCTCATCTCCTTCGTTTCCTCCTACTAAACCGTCTTCGGAAGGAACTTCTCTCCTAGGACAGCCTCGACCTCGTCCTCTTCCTCGACGCGGAGGCATCTTGATACTGATAAGAAGAACAAACACATCAGACTTACTACGCACACTTAACGCAGATATACATATCAAAGGAAACACAATTGGACGAGACATGATTCTATGCTCCGTAGTTATCTTAATCAACACTTATGCTAGTGCTAATGCATCTCTATTTATCTTATATATTAAAGATTGTAAACCTAGAGCTCTGATACCACCTCTGTCACACCCCAACTTCAGTGGTGTGACAGTCCTAGGGCAAGGGTAGGCTTAAGGCCACCATAAACCTGTAGAACTCACAAATCATGAATCTCATACAAATTATATCATTTACAGAATCTTAATATCATACCATAATCATGTCCATACATATAAATAAATATTAATCTTATCTTTCTATTATCATTTCATATTTTTCTCTTGTTCCTTAATGATCAAAAGAGACATCTCACATCACTGAGGAACAAGAGTACCCAAAAAGGTAACAACCATACATCAAAATATTCTAGTATCTTCGAAAGACTAACTACAGAGCTCTAGAGTATACTTCAATGCATATTGTATCATAATACCATTAATAAATATACAAATATCCCAAAAGAATTATTACAATGAAGCTTCTTGGAGTCAATAAGTCAAGAAGCCTGATCTTCTCTAATAGCCCCCTCACGAACTAAGCTATCACTTGAAATCCACAGAAGAGGAGTGAGCCTTCAACTCAGTAAGATATGAACATTATATAATAAGAACTGAATATCGAATCATGGTCATGAACAAATAGTTATACATATAGGTATGAAAGAAATCATAAACTTTGTTTGGAGGAAACATGGTTCACACAATAATTTTGGCTATATTAAATCATGTCATAAATCAAATCATGGTTCATATTTAGAATGTAGAATGCCCACAAAGAATGGCATTATCAAATCTCATCTGGTAGAACTGATCACATATCATAACATACGTATCGGTAGCCTTGCTACCTCAACGTGCACATATGCTTGGCCAGGCATGCGCCTAGAGCTCCTGGCCCCCTCTAGGTGGAACACCGATAAAAACCCTATCGGCTGGGCTCCCAAAGTGCACAATGGACCAATGAATTTACTCTCACTGGGAAGAGCATTCTGTCCATGGGTCATGGGTTTCAAAATCATAAGAAGCATATTGGTCGCAAGACCATCATCATATAACTTTATTCAAACCGGGTTCACAAGCAAGAAGCATGTAGACTTGATCCAAGAATATTGATCAAGTCATTCACATTGCTTAAGTATATAAATATATATGCAATAGGATAATTAATATAAGAATACTCTGGTCATTTTAATTCCAAAGAACAATAATCAAATAGGTTGTTCATACTTACCTCTTACACAAATTTCTCTTAATTCCTCTTTAGAAATCTGCTCACTTTAATTCTTCAATCAATTCGAATTTCTTCTCCTAAGGAATTTCCCAAATATACAAAATTAGGGTTTCTCCAAATCAATAATAATGAACATGATTTCCTAATAATTAATTATCTTAGAGTCTCTATTCTTAATTCCTAACAACAATTTCATTTATCTCTTAAGAAAATCTGCATTAAATTTGAATTAAAATTTCGGAGTTACTGTTCATGGCAGTCTCAACCTCTAAATTTCTCCCCCATTAATTACCATTAATAGTTTCATATCACTAACAATAAATTCTTAATACCCAGTATTAATTATTCTAACCCATAGACTTAAATAAATCCAAAGAAAATAGCTTAGGAAGAAAATTTACTTTATTTCCTTCAAACTGAAATTTCTGCAATTTCTACTCAAATCTGATGATTCTATCTTAATATAGACTAATCTAGAAGTCTATTGCATTAATCTGAGTATTAATGCCTTAGAATATAAAGTGGAACAAATTTGAGAAAAAAACTGAATTTATGAAAGAAAGAAGAAGGGAAAAATCGTGAAAATCGCTGCTGAGGGTGCTGGGGTTAAATAGGCTACTGCCCCTGAAACACGCCAACCAGCTCGCCAAACTGCCTCGACAAAACTCCCTCGCCTAAGCTAGCTCGCCATTCCCACTTTGCATTCCCAGCTGCACTTCTAGCTCTGCAAACTTGATCTGACATTGACTCCTCGCTATTCCAGCTCACATATGCTACCTCGCGTATGTGGCCTCGCCAGACTCTCCTCGCAACTCTTCCTCGCATATGCCACCTCGGCAATACTTCTTCATCTCTTCTCTTCTTTGTGAACTGCCACTTCGCATATTCTCTCTTCGCATAACGCTTCTTCGCATAATGTCACCTCGCCTTATCCTCTTCGCCTTAGCTCTTCGCCCAAATCCTCTTCGCCTTTCCTCTTCGCCCAAATCCTCTTCTCCAAAGCTCTTTGCCAAATCCTCTTCGCCTTTACGTCACTTCACATTTCTGGTTCACAAAATGCCTCCTCGCATTTTGCTGGCTGGCCATAATAAAATTCCTCTAAGTTAAATTCCTGCCTGAACATCCCACACTTATCCAGCTCGCAAATGAGTTACAAATATCCAAACTTACTAATTCTTCTTATCACTTAAAATCAACATGCAGGATCACAATATATCAAAATTTCAAATCAAAATAACCAACACACCAACCGTAGTGACTCTCCAAATGTCACCCAGACTCCTGCCCCAAAATCTAACCGAACAATCTTGATACAAATCATTCTCCACTGAGATATACTTATCCAAAAATTCTAAAATTTTACAGCCATCTTCACAACAGCCAAAGGAACATTTTTCATGTTCACAAATTTAGCTAATTCTATATCAGTCGTTCCCAGTAATTCCAAACAGACACTACATCCTTGCAGAAACTCTCAACCAGACCAGCCTTGCTCAAATAGACACAACTCATCACATACACATAATTTTGCCAAACCATATTACAGAATTATAGCTAAGAATAAATTAACAACTTTCATGTTTTACACTTTACTAAATTATGTCTTTAAGAACATGAAATGATCATCACAAAATCCTGCAGCAATCCAAACAGAAATTTCTGAAATTCTCAACATTCTCATTAAAAATTTAATAGGTTCTCCAAACATACAAAATCAATAAAAATACTACAAAATGGAAGATATTACAGGTTTATAATTTTTACAGGGATGTGTTAGAGGAAGCTGATTCCAAGTTAATTTTTTTTTTCCGACTTGGAACGTCAAGTACATCGAGGTAGAATTGTATTTGTTAAAGGTCATTGGTGACAATTCTTAGAGCTCCATGGTACTGTGTATAATTGGATAATTGGGTATTATAATGATGTATGAATAGTATAATTTTTAATATCACAGTGACATTCAAAATATAATGTATAATGCATAATGATTGAAAATGTCAATGATAATAAAGTAATAAAAACAGTGACAGAGGTAAATAATAAAAATGAAATTTTCATGTTTTGAAAAAGATTTAGAAGTGCTATGTATGACTGTTGAATTGTGAAGTTGAGGATATGATGTTGGCAAATTATTGGGAGCGTAAAAGTAATTTTTAGTGCAGGCTGTGTAATTTTTGAGAGACCCAGTTTTGGGTCGGGAATAAGGTTAAAATTATAAAGGAAACTCTGGTAAATTTTATGTAAAATTTATAAGAAATAAATGGGATTTAAGTATTGATTAATGAATTAATATTGATTGAATGATTGATAAATAGATTGTTTATGGGTTCTACGGGTTTCCGGTGATCTTAAGTCTACCCTTGCCCTAGGACCGTCGCGGCCCAAAAATGGGTCGTGACAAGAAATAGTTAGAGGGACCATATTTGATAAAAGAGACAATGAAAAAGGTGCCTATTATTAAAGAACAGATGAAGATTGCTTTCAGCAGACAAAAAAGTTATGCAGATCTGAAGCGGAAAGATGTTCACTTTGCAGTTGGTGATTATGTTTTCCTTAAAATCTCACCTATGAGAGGTGTTATGAGATTTGAAAAGAAAAGAAAATTGTCACCAAGATTTATAGGGCCATTTGAGATTCTTAAGAAGATTGGAAATGTGGCATACAAATTGGCTCTTCCACCTAATTTGAGCCACGTTCATTCGGTGTTTCATGTTTCTAAATTGCAGAACTATGTACCTAATCCATCACATATATTGGAGGTACAAGATGTTGATGTTAATGAAGACTTATCATATGAAGAATTACTAATGGAGATTATTGATTGACAAGTCAGACAGTTGCGAAATAAAGAGATTCCAATGGTAAAAGTGCTTTGGAGGAATCAGTCGATGGAGGAGTGTACATAGGAGAGCGAGCAGGACATGAAGGACAAATATCCAATCCTATTCTAGCATTGAAGTATGTGTTTATTTTTAATTCGAGGATGAATTTATTTGAAGGGGGTAGAATGTAATACCCTAGGAAATGCAACTATAAATGAATAGTTACATAGTCAGTTATTGGTCTGGGAATATCAAAATAACTAAAGATAATTTTTGAAACACAGTTCGAATGCATTTGTGATACTGTCTCAAAAAATGTCAATGTAAATTACACTGCCCTAGAAAATAGCAGTCCGGTCAATAGATAAATTTCTGATTTATACCAGGAGGTAAAGAATCATATATTTTTATATGAAATTATGGTGAAAAGAAAGAGTTGAAAAATGTTTAGGAACACTGAAAATTTAAGTAATGGATAAATCGTAAATAAGTTGAACTTTAGGGGTATAGTGGGAAATCAACTGTCTGAGTTTCAAAATGGCTCTGAAAGTATTTTTATAATAAAGTATAGATAAAAAGAAGCTATTATAGTTCCTACTTTGAAATCTAATTCTCAATAGAATTGTCAGAATAAATTACAGAAGTAGTTAGAATCAAAGTATGATTTATGGATAGTTTAAGGACCTATATGTAATTTTTCATTCTAACTTAGTATATAAGCATGCCTTAGCAAATTTTGGCCATCTTATTCTTCTTCCTAAGCCTTGGCCGAACCATCCCCCCCATCTCCCACTCAAATTCAAGTTTGTTTTCAAGGAAAAACTTAAAGAAAACTTAAATCCAACCTTATTTCTTTCATTTTCAAGCCATTTCTCACCTTGAATCACAAAGGAAATCAAGGAATAATTGAATATAGATTTTGGGTGGAACTCCATATCAAGGTGAGGAAGTGATTTGTTTGGTTTTATAGTTGATTTATATGTATTAGATGATGAATTAGATGTGTTTAGTGATTAATTGCATCAATTGATGCATTTGATAGTTTTTCCCCAAATCCAAACCCTAATCCTAAGTTGTATGATTTGAATCTTTCATTTAGTGCTAGTTTATGTTAATCAAGCTTAGAATATATTAATTGGAGGCATGGATGGATTATTTGTGGTTGGTTTGATGTAGAAAATCAAGAATTCGATGATTGCCATTTTTGTCTTCTTTGAAGAAATTGGTGGCAAATCAATTTTACTAGCTTATTTGGAGTGCTAGGTGAATTTAATATGCATCAAATATCATGCCTATTGTGTTAATATATTGATTGGAAACCATCCTTGTTTGACCCATCTTGGCCGAACTTATGTTACTATTCATTACCTTGATTTTTACTTTGTTTTCCTTTAGAATTCTAAGCTTATTTGATCCTTTAATTGTTGTTTGTTGTTGGATATCTATTACTTATTGAAATGCCTACATTATGAGTTGTTGTTGATTATTGAGGCAATGTTGGAGTTGCACCCAAACTATGCCAATTAGTCCATTCATTATTGCACACCATGTGTTTGACAAAATGCCTAGTTCATTTTGCCATAGGACTATTACTTGCTTCATCCATAGGCCTACCATTTGAATGCTATCGTCTCCAGCTACATTGGCATGCCAATTGTGCCCACCTTTTGTTCATATATGACCAACCTATGTTCCATCACATTGTTAATTGCCAAACCTATTGCTATTGTATATCTACTTATTATTGTTAATCCATTGTTTAAATTGCAACTTCATTTGATTGATATTGAGTTATTGATACTTTGTGATACCATTGTTGTTTAATGGTATCTATTGACTTGTTCTATACCTATTATGGCTCAAATGTGATTTGACAGAGCTGCCGCTCCGACAGGATAGTGGGTACATACTGTCGGCATTGTGCACATTGTATAATGATATCCTAGTTGGGAAGGGTTAACAGTCCTAGCCATAAAACCTGATCAGTCTTATGTTTATTGATACATGATGGATACATGTGATATGCGTTTTATGGCCCTTCATCTGTCTTATCCATGTGTTATATTTTCCATTGACTTGATTATTACTTCTACAGTCATCTACTATAATTTGATTCTGTATTCTGACATTGTTGAGCAGACTGATGTTATTTGTTCATTTGCTTATTATTTATTGATAGTCCAGTCTTTATTTCTGGTCGATGCATATTAGATTCTCTGAGTATCTTATATACTCACCCTTTCATAGTTTCCCTTTCCAGGTGTAGAGTTGGAGGCAAAAATTTCAGCTTTTGGTTCCTTGTGGATTCCTACAGTGTCCTTTGGTAGTGTAATTATTTAAAACACTGTATTTTATATGTATATATTTTAGTAGCTCCATGGATTGTATAATGGCATAGTTAGATTATGTATATATATGTACAACATATTATGGAGTATAATTACTGATATGGCATGAGATGATGATAGTTAGAGCTAATTGCAGTATGAATTACAAATAGATTACAAAATGCCATAATGAATAGTACCTAAGTAATTAATTAATAAATTGATAGTAATTGTTAATTGTATGTAATACTGGGTTCTATGGGTACTGATCTTCTCTAGCATCTTCTGCATCCTAGGACCGTCATATTTTGAAATCAGGACATGACACCAATAGTCTTACTTAAGTACTTAAACATGTACTTGAGGAATTTTTCATTGCATTTTTGGGTTCATCCAAGATTCTTCTTTTCTTTATTTAAAGGTTTTCATTCAATACCCCCCACTTTGAAGACAAGTGAGAATGGTTCCTCCTCTTTTCTCATTTTCAAGGAGTGGTGCAACTTTCAAAATTTCTCTATTTTCAATATTCTATTTTCACATCATCTTTGGTATCCTTCCAAAATTTATCATTTTCAAGATAATGGATCCCCATTTTTCAAAACAAGATCCCCATTTTTCAAAACAACTTTTCTCTCTCTTCGAAAATGTTACATTTTCCTATTATCTTTATTTTCTTCCAAAATTTTTCATTTTCAATATATGGGTCTACATCTTTTCAAGCCAACTTTTATTTCCCTCCTCTTTTTCAAATTTCAATTTTTCCACTATTGACTTCATCTATAAATACCCATTATTGGGGAATCATTTTCTTCACACCATTCTCTTTTGCTAAGGTTAAGCTTTTTTTCTTCATCTATCTTCTTTCTTATAAGCAAACCTCCTTCTATTTTATCATAGAATTAGCATCTTCCTCTTAAACTCATAGGAAATTTAAAAAGGCAACCCCCTACTTCCTTTCCAAACCCTCCTATAGTCAATAAATATTTCTCCCTTTGTCTCGTTATGGCTTAAGACAAGTAATGAAATTTCATTCTTAAATGCTCTGTATACTCATTCTTGCATGAAATCTCCTTTAAGAATCAAATATGGGAGTGAAAATATGCTTGAAGCTAGATCTTGTATGACCAAGTACCAAGAGTGGTCTAACTTGGCATTGATTCAATCGGGTTCGATCTTTTCATCTCTAGCCTTTCTTCTTCCCAAGTGAGATTGGATCCAAATGATCACCTAGCCATTATGGAAAGATGGATGGATTTTACTCACACATTTCACCTTTCTATTGGTGAAATGACAATTACCCTATTAGATTTTGTTGCCATTTTAGGGTTTTCTTTTAAGGGAGAACTCATTCCATTCGATGCTTGTCTATACAAAGGTAACTCCCAAATCTAAAGAGAATATATGAATACTCTTCTGGGAGTTACTCTTTCTCCAAAAAATGGGTGCATCTCTTATGCCGAGCTAAAATGCTTGGTTTTTGAAAAGCTTATTACTTCTCTAAAGCTTATGGATCAACAAGCAAGATGCTTTATTCTCTATATTTTTGGCATCATACTTTTTGCCAACATCTCCAATATGATGGATCTTTCTCTTTTGCCCCCATTACAGGATCTTTTAAGAGTCAAACATATGAATTGGGCCTCTCCAGCTCTATCACATCTTTATTCTTACATGGACCAATCAAGCTGGTAAAGAGTGGTCCTAAATAGCTATTGGAGTGCTATAGAGGTAAGCTTTCTTGCTTTCTTATTTTCCCTTAACTAATCTTCTCCTTAATGTAATGCTTATTTTTCTCTCTTTTCTTAGATATGAATGTATGAGTTAAACATCTTTAAGTGTCCTCCTTTTTCCTAAGAGGCAACTTTAAAAATTTTGCTTTCCAAGGGGCAAATCTTAAATTAGGAATAAAAATATCCCAAAGACACCCTTTCCCACCTATAGAAAAAGAATCAATTCCCTCTCTTAGGATAAGGTAAGTCACCCATCTCAAAGTTCCTAATTTTTGTCATAAGTCCATTGTAATGCTCATGCCTTGATTTAACTTTTATAGGTTGTGAAACATCCATGGAGAGAAGTTGAAGAATTTCCTCCTTTTCTTCTTTATGCGGCTCACCTAAGACTTTAAGGATCATTCTTAAAGGCCCTTCCATTCTTGAATGGTTTCTTGATGAGAGAACTATGCTTGTTTTTTTAGGTCAGAAGATAGGAAAGTCCATATTTCACCTCCTCTTTCTATGTATTAGACTATAACTTTGGAGGGAGAGGAACTTAAAGAAGATCTAAAGAGAGAACAGATTATAGACCTAATTACTCATCCCCTAATGAAGGTAAGGAATATTATGATTTTATTTCTTATCATCTCCTTGGGTCTCTCCCATTACCTCTTGCTCCCTCAAGCTCCCAAACCTACACCAAAAAGCGAGTTCTAAGAGATTTGGCAAGTTTTTCCCATCCTTCATTTCAAACGGACATGACCATTTCAAATTTGGAGGTTGACTTAGATGATGTTTAATACCTAGCTGACTTAGGAGTTATAATTACCGATGATAGTGGAAATTTTGTCTACGAATAACTATCTATTGAGAATATGCCATCAGTGGCTTTCTTTCCACCCAACACTACTCATGTAAGTAATTATTTCTTTTGCTTTCTCAAGTATTTACAATTTCCTAAAATGTAAGCTAATGTAACTAATGTAATCTCCTAGGTTCCAAGGAGTATAGCTGAAAAGCTATAAAAAGCTTTGAATGCTGCAAAGACCTATATTTCTAACTTATCAAGAAAGACAAGCAAGATGATCGTAAGTAAAATCATTATGTCCTAGATAATCATATGAATGCATGTCATACATGAATAATGATCACAAATGTTTCATGTTATAGGCCTCCTTAAAGAAGAAGAACAAGAAATGGAAAGAAAAGGCTAAAGGAGCCCTTAGTGCATCATCGAGTCGGTGAGTGGATCGAAATTTCCGTAACCCAACCTTAACTCATCCAAGAAGAAGTTCTTCAATGCTTCCAAATTTCCATATAGATAAGAGTGAAAAAGAGGATTCCTCTACATTTTAATTTGTACTTTTTTCCTTTGTAACTTGTAACATTTCTCCAATGAATGAAATCTCTTATTTCTTGTCTTTAATGAATTGTTATGCATCCAAACAAGCTCTTAAGTGGCATTAATTTAATTTTGATTCCCAATCAAGCTTAATATAAGAAATCTTGGAAAAATCCTCAAAATCTCCATCAAATCCATATTAAAACCCAATCCAAAATGCATTTAGAGTTGAAAAGTCAACAACAACAAAAAAAATAAATTCCTAGGGGTATAGGGCTAAATAGCCCTATTGTTAGGCCATGTGACCTTGTTGCTAGGCTAGGTGGCCCTGTGACTCTTCTACTGGGCTAGACGACTCTACAATGGGCCATCTGGCCTTTTTATGAACATGTGATTTTCATACCCTCAAACCAAACTAGATTCATTCCAAGCAGAGTGGCCTCTCACACAGACATTAGAGTCTTTAGAGCTGAACCATACTCATACTGAGCAGAATGACATTCAAAAATAGACTCAGAAGCCATAAACTAACCCAGAAGGCCTAATCATACCCAAAAACCCTAAATAGGCCCATAAAGCTTGGAATGGACATGAAACAATCTATAGTAGATCCACCCAGAAGCTCCAAAAGACACAGAAGCGAGCTGCCACCAGCCAGGCAAGTAGCTGTAGCCCAAAGGGCATGGTGGTGTCCCCTAGGTTTGGTGGCTATGCCTTCAGGCCTGGTGGCACTGTTGCAAACCCTCTTAGGCAGTTCTTGCTCCCTCTTTTGGCTTTTTGGTGCTAAAATAACTATTTTTCCCCTCCAAAAATCTATATATAGAGGGCCCCCTGTTTCATCAAAAGCACCAATTTATTGAGAACTTATTGAAAATTTGAGACTTTTTCTCTCTAGAAAAAAAATGATCTCTTTGAGATTTCTCTCTCTAATTCCTCTCTTTGAGAAATTAAAGAGAAAATTAGGACATCGAACTTAGACTAGTCTCTCTTTGAGCAACCCGTGCAAATAGATTCGGCTCTCTTTGAGTCGTAGGATTTCAAACCTAGGTTATGGTATAATTGAGCCACCGATTTATCTAGGTCCAGCTCTCCTTGAGTTTTTGGATCTTTAAACTTAGACTAGGCTTTCCTTGAGCAACCTATTTGTCACGACCCAGTTTTAGACCATGACGGTCCTAGGGTACGGGTAATGCCAAGGTGATCAGTACCTTGAAGAACCCGTGCGTTTACTTTAACTTTACTTTTACAATCATTACTTAACCTGTGATACATTTAAGGTGATAATTTTTTTTTTAAATATCATAATATTCATATAGAAAAACTGACAGAGTTTCCTTTATAATTATGACTAAAGCTATCCGTAAGATATATAAATAACACTCCCAATAACACATACATCCCCTTTTAACCTCCATTGGTCAATCACAACTCAATAAGAACTTCATAATTTGCATTCATAACTCATATCATATATACATCATATAAATCTCTCATATCATACATATATACATCATTAACATATTCATATCATATTTGATTATCATTTGATCATATTTGACATTATACTCTAGGCCAAACCAAACCCTTTATACATTATATACCAAGGAACTTCTATACACAGGAGTGACCTCAAATACATACATCTGTGATCCAAGGCCGAAGATGATGTAGCCAATTGTGAGGCCTTGCCCGAGCGCCTCCGTCCAGGCCCGCCCGCTCTTCGAAGGAAGAAGGGGGCATAGGGGCATCGGAGCGCTCGTATAGGGGCAATTTCTCACGGAGGAGAAGAGCTTAGCACCTTTTATTCGAAAATGATTTTGATTGTTTTGAAGTCGCCACCTTAAGTTATTTTTGTTGGGAAAATTTAAAGTAAAAACCCATTTTGACTCCAATTTTATCCCAAAGGAAAAAGTGCACTAGTCCTCGAAACCAAAGAGGATTCGGGGACTAGGTTTTCTGTTGAACTTGGCTTTCAATTTTAACCTTGATTTAAAATTGATTTTCATGAGCATTTAAAAGGAATGGCATATAGGATGCATGAACAAATAATTAAATGGATGAATAATTTAAATATAAGCAAGTAAAGCAATTTAAAAGAAAGAGATTAAAAGTTAATTATTACATCTTAAATACTTTGAAAACAGGGGATATCAACTCTAGCCCTTATGGGTTCTAGGTTGATCACACATTCCCCCAAATAATATTCAACAAATAAAGTTAAGCAAATAATTAAGAGAAAAGAGATGGTTTTATCATTTTTTGGATTTGAAGCTTTCATACAG